>JAHXMU010000035.1:1455155-1555629 GCA_019455685.1 Philornis downsi | reverse complement strand
CATTTATTTGGATAGACTTCTAGAAGTATTCGCACAGCTGGAACAAAGAGAGATTAATAAAAATGATAACTAAAGGTCAGTGGCAAGATAATTATCCGTAAGAAACTAAAACTACTTATGCATTCCGATAATCGGAATCTTTATAGGTTTCCTCTGCCTCCTTGTATCCTTGGTGGTGCCCTCGGCATGGTCTCTGTACTCGTCCAGTGATGGTGTTACAGAGCTGACGCCCTCCAATTTTGACCGCCTGGTTACCCAAGATGACTCCATTTGGGTGGTGGAGTTCTATGCTCCTTGGTGCGGCCATTGTCAGAGTTTAGTTCCAGAATATAAAAAATTGGCCAAAGCTTTGAAGGGTGTCATCAAAGTCGGTTCCGTTAATGCTGACGAGCATAAGTCGTTGGGTGGCCAATACGGTGTTCGTGGCTTCCCTACCATTAAGATTTTCGGTGCCAACAAACGCTCGCCCACCGACTACAATGGCCAACGCACAGCCAAAGCAATTGCGGAGGCGGCTTTAGCTGAAGCTAAAAAGAAGGTACAAGCAGCATTTGGCGGTGGCAGCAGCAGCAGCGGTGGCTCGTCTAGCGGCGGCAGCAGTGGTGATGTCATTGAATTGACTGAAGACAACTTCGACAAGTTGGTTTTACAATCCGAAGATGACTGGCTGGTTGAATTCTTCGCACCTTGGTGTGGTCATTGCAAGAATTTGGCTCCTGAGTGGGCAAAGGCCGCTACGGAATTAAAGGGTAAAGTTAAATTGGGCGCTTTAGATGCTACCGTACACCAAAGCAAAGCCGCCGAATATGGTGTTCGAGGCTATCCCACGATTAAATACTTCCCCGCCGGACAAAAACGATCGTCAGATGCTAAAGAATATGATGGTGGTCGCACTGCTTCTGATATTGTATCTTGGGCTTTGGACAAGCATGTCGCCAACGTCCCTGCCCCCGAACTAGTGGAAATCACTGATGAATCCTCATTCGATACAGCCTGCGAGGGTAAACCCTTGTGCGTTATTTCGGTATTGCCTCACATTTTGGATTGTGACGCCAAGTGCCGCAACAAGTTCCTGGATACCCTCCGTGACATGGGAGAAAAATTCAAGCAGAAGAGCTGGGGCTGGGCTTGGTCTGAGGCTGCCGCTCAGCCAGAGTTGGAAGAATCGCTTGAAATTGGCGGCTTCGGTTATCCTGCCATGGCTGTAGTTAATTTTAAGAAAATGAAATTCTCTGTTTTGAAAGGTTCCTTCTCCAAAGATGGCATCAATGAATTCTTACGTGACATCTCGTTTGGCCGAGGACGCACCGCGCCCGTTAAGGGAGCTAAAAAACCAGCCATTAACGAAGTACCCGCATGGGATGGTAAGGATGGTGAGCTACCTGCCGAGGAAGATATCGATCTATCTGATGTTGATTTGGATGACATCAAAGATGAATTATAAATAATTCCTTCCCACCCAAACATACATACTACAAACCGTAACAAAATGCCACCTCTTCCTCATTTCATATTGTAATTTACTTATCACTTAATTAATTATAAGACTGTCATTAAGTTCATAGAGTTTTTTTCTATCTACACTTATAACAAAAAGAAATAATAATAAAAGTAAAAAGAAAACATTTGTGAAAAGGCAATCTAAAGAAGAAATGCAAATCTGGTTTTTTATATGCGAAGGGTTTCTGCACTTACCGTAGTTTTCCTCTATTCTTTTCCTGACTTTATAAATAATTATTATATTACAATGACATAGGCTTAAATGTAATTTAACTTTATTGAACAAAAACAAAAAAAGGGGTCTTTACGGGCTTAATCAGTAAAAAAGTAAAGTAATTGGTATTGACGCTTACTAACAGCGTTAGGCACTCTTAAGGTGGAGTTAACCCCTAGTGTGAAAGGAAGTTAAGTCTGGGCTACATATGTATATACTTTTAAAATTAAAACGAATTATTTATAGGGAATTGCGTGTTCTTAAAAAAATACGACAAATAATGACGATGAAAAAATGTGAAGAACACTATTTTTTTTAAACAAATTTTAATTTTTGTGACAAAGAAAAAGATAAATTTTTGGTAGCGAATTTGTATCTAATTTTGAAGAGCTGAGTACTTGAAACGTGACAAATTTCCTTTCATGTGAATGTACACATTCCACTGAAGACTAGTTTTGGAAATTTGATGTCCGTAGCATGATAAATATCAGCTTAACTTTTTTATTGCACATTTGTCGGTTCTATATATTCTGTCGGTTATATTGGTATATTCTGTGTAGCCTGAAAGAGGTTTTTTGTTTTCATCTTTTTTTTGGCGTATTTTATCACGATTTAAAAACAGGGTTTAATTTGTTGTTTTATCTTTTTCGGCGTTTTAAACGGTTTATCATTACTTTTCGTACGACATGTACATTGATAAAACGCCCCTTCGCCACTTACATTACAAAAGAAATGTATTCTGTTATCACTTCAGAGCTGATATGGTTCAATGACATTACATATACACATATGGTCGAAAAAATAAGTACACCTACTTATTTTTGTTTTATGTTTAATTTTAGTTACTTTGACCGATAGTAAACATCGCAATTCTTTTTTATTTAAATAACTTTAATATGGTAATGCCTTTATATATAAAAACAAAACTGGGGCTTACCCGTTGTTTTCATTGTGAGTTAGTTTTGTTCAGGTGTGATTTCAGTATTTGGTCAAAATAATAAATACATTGCTCAATTCTTTAATATTTTCGCAGTCCGCTGCAGTCTTTTTGGAAAGGCTTTACTATTTATTTTTATTCATAACAAAGTATATAGTAAAAAATCAGCCATGGGTCGAAAAAGTCATTGTTCTCCGGAGGAGAGAAAAATTGTTTCAAGACAAAGAGAAGGTGACCAAAGTCTTCGTTCTATAGCAGAAACTATGAATCGGTCCCTATTTTTGTACCAACTGCTTTAAAGCCTAAAAAACCCGTCGAAACTCGTGGAAGACCCAAAAAAATACTTCAAAAATAACAGATATCCGTATCGTAACCCTTGCGAAGAAGGATCCGTTTGTGTCTTCAAGAGCGATTTCAGCAGAAATTGGAAATATAATTTCATCGCGAGCGGTTCGTCGTAGACTACTAGAGGCACATTTACCAGGACGGATAGCCAGAAGAGTTCCTTTGCGTAGACAAAAGAAATTAAAGACTAGATTGGCGTTTGCAAGAAGTCATTCCAACTGGTCCGAAAGAGACGTTGAAAAAAAAAATGGCGAAACATTTTGTGGAGCAATGAAATAAAAATTAATGTATATGGAAACGACTGTGCCCGGAATGTTCGACGCCCTAAGGGTAAGGAATTCCATGTTCGCTTTACAAAAAAGACGGTCAAGCACGGGGGCGGCAATATTATGGTCTGGAGTTGTTTCTTGTGGTATGGCGTCGGTCCGATACATCGAATTACCGACACCATATCTTGGAAAATACAATGTTGAACTATGCTGTGGAAAGTATGCCTCTTAGACGGGCATTCCAGCAGGATAACGATCCGAAGCATACTTCTAAGTTGGTAAAGAATTGGTTCCAAGATAATAATGTTGCCCTTCTCGGCTGGCCAAGTCAATTCCCGGACTTAAATCCAATTGAAAACCTTTGAGGATTGAGGCTTTTGATTTCATTTGAAATGAATCTGAATTTTTTAACCAATTTATGCGATACACTAACAATTATACTTTTAACTACAATAGCACATATACTCGTATTGCTACTAGATGATACTGGTGAACTGTAGATATGCTTACACAGAATGGCTTTCGCCAAAATTTAATTGATTTGTGCTGCATTGGCTGCTGCACTTTACAGCAGTGTGGAAAAAATATCGCATATTCTGATTTCTCATCTTGCTTAAAATGTTAATCCGTCTCAAAAATTGTTTATAGTTTCTCGTTTTTATTTAATTTAGTTTATTTATTCAGGATTGTAATTTTAAGCCTTAAGGCCGATTTGATTAAGTTACAATATTACAACGTATCCTCTCCATAATTCAATAACAAATGCATTATAAAACCTTACAATACTAATGTTATAAAAAAGTTTATATACCTTAATATCAGAAAAATTTGATTTACAATATGACGATCTACTTCACTTATTAGAATGTTTTTCGTCCTAAAATACGGAATTATAACTTTAATTGGAATTTAGAGCTACTCCATAATATAATGCAAAATTTAATAACAGATTAAATGGTAAAAATTAATAATTTCAAGTATTTTCAAGTATATTTCAAGTAATTGAGATGCTATACAAGAAATGGCTCAAAAAAAAAGGAAGAAAAAATAATTAGTTTAGCGATAATCATTTCCCCGTTCAGAATGAAAAGAAAGATGGACGGCAAACTATCTGACGGCAATATCAAAGAAAAAAAGCGGTCAAGCGGATAGTTATAGATGAGGAATATTGAAATACGCAAGAAGTCTCTTGCAAGTGCTTTAGGATGAAGAAAAAATTTTTAATCTGTTTGGAAGTTTATTAAACTGCCTGGCTATTACTACAAGAAATTTAGTAGAATGAAGGTATTTCTATGCGGGCAGAAAGCCATATTTATATGAATGCATAACGCGATCCATTGCAACAAGTTAAACAAAAAAAAATAATTAAATAATCCGCCATTCTCGATTATAGCACAACTTCGTCTGGTATCATTGGAACTAACCAAACTTGTGTCGACTTTGATGCCGTGTTTGGTACGTTGCCATCATCTAATTTACAAAATTTAAACATTCGCTCATCTTTCTTCGTCAAGTTAATGATTCGCCATGTTTTGCCCGTCTTCTTGTATATCCTGAATGATGCCCCTGACTTAGTGGTCTTTGTCATGTATTTCATGGTGGTCGTTTTAAAAACTATGAATTGAATGTGGGTGAATTCCTTGTTGGAACGAGCACTGTGGGATGTCGTTGTAAAGAAAGTTTCAGCGCAGCCGAATTCTGTCTGGGACAACATAGCAAACCTGGGGCAGTGGTTGAGTCATTATTGGATGAAAATCAAAAAATGCGCGTAAAGAAACTACAATGCGCAAATAATTGCTGGAAAATATTCCAAAAAAATATGGAAAAGCAAATCTAAGCAACAGGCAAAGACTTCTAAGGCAGCTATCATCCAAAAAGATTCAAGAAGGTCAATCAATGAACAATTGCATCAATGAATTTTTGAACATATTTTATCGTTTGCAGGATATGGGTGAATAATTTCCAGATCATAACAAAGCGGCATTTATATTGCGAAGTTTGCCTTGTATCTGATCTTGAGGTAAGACCTTGAGAATATCTTACACTGGTGCCGAAAACGGAGGTTAGAAGAAATAACACTTATTTTAAGTGTTTTATCTGCCGAAGATAAGGTTACTTAAAGAAAAATTGTTTCACGAACAAGAAAAATATAAATAATAAAGAGTAGCACGAATTTAAAATTTACTATCAAGCCATTTAAAATGTTTTAAATTATGTCTTGATTCTTACAAAAGGCTCATTCTGCAACATTTTAAGACTTTCCAGTAAAATTTTTTTTCAATTAAATTGTGAGCAGCCTTTATTACATACCGATTAACTTCTAAATTAGACTTTTTTTCATATCTTTTTGTCTTTAATAGCCATACCATCTTTAAATCATATTACATTTTATAATTACGATTATATTCCTCTTTTGTTCAGAAGTTTTATATGGTTGAAATATGTTAAGCAATTTCATATTCAATTGACCGTAAGGCTTCTAATTACAAGTTGTAAATAAATTAAATTAAACTAAATTAAATTAAATAAGTTGATATTGATTCAAGTTATGTTTGTTTCGATGTAGTGTCTGGTAATTCAAAACATGACTGGTTTGTGGACTCTGCGGCTGCATGTCACATGTCTTGTTATATAGATTAGATGTATCAAGTAAAGAAAATTATTATGTGGCAGACGACACTTTAGTAAAAGGAAAAGGAATTGGCAAAGGCAATTTAAAATTCAAAAATAACAACATTCCGTATTTTATACCTGCCCGAATTTGATGGGAATATATTTTGATAAGGAAGTTGTGTAATCTAGTATGCCCATTTCCCCCATTATAGCGGGTCAAAATGCAAATTAGTTGGCCATCCAGATTTTTCTTACGTTACCGTCTGTCAGATTGTAACGAGTAGCGGTTATGCTAAAAGGCCATCTTTTTTCATCTTAGCTTAACTTTTCTCTCAACATTTTAATCATCTTTTGGATTCCGATCGCACAACAACACACTACTCCTATTTTAAGGCAATATTGTGTGCCCAATAAAAACGACGTTATTTTTAAGCAAAATTCTAATTCTTTACGGGTTTTGTCATATTTTTTGGTTTTTAACTTCAATACATAATCATTGGTCTTTCGACCAAGGATAACTGCTTACAGCAATCACAAACATTGATCCTCCGGCCGAAGATAGGTGCTTCCAGCATACATAAACAGAAGTTGTCACTGAAGCTGTAATCGACCATTTCTCTACGACCAATTAGTTTAGTAATTTACAATGTTGTTGCCACGAATGCGGTCCAACGATAATGAATGTAAGCTTACGTTAGTTCTTAAATAAAACACATATACTTATGTATTTTTCAATTTTCTAAAAAATTTATTATAAAAAAGTATTTTATTACATTATTAATTGTATATATGTATATTTATATTTTGTATATAGAGTAAAAATTCTACAAAATTACAGCACAAAAAGATTGCTGGCTTTACAACTATCACTATTTGCTAAGCTTATTCTATAAATTTGTATATATGTATTTCCAAAAAAAGTAATAAATTTTATTTTTCACACACTAGAAATTCGATCTTTTGTAAATTGTTTAAAAAAATGCAAATATGTGTGGAATAATTTCACGTATTCTTTATGGATTGTTTTAATAACTTAAATGCTAAGTACAAACAACAAAATTATAATCTAATCTTTTTGTATACAACCTACAGGCAATATTGTTGGGTGGAATTATGCGAAAAGAAAATAACTCTAAATTGTAAAAATATTTCGAGTCGGAATCATGAAGGTACGTACTAATTCTTTGTGCTGTTATGCACTATGTTTAGAGCGAAAGTATTGGCGAGATTTTAAAATCGTTGCTATTATTTTCTTTGTAGGGAGCTGCCGTGCAAAACATATCATATAATTATGATATCTATGAAAATAACAAAGGCGAACGTTTTTAATACTTGATGACAGTAACACCGTTTACTCACTTACAATTTTATACAATAGTTGGCTGTGTTGTTTTAGAAATTATTTAGAATAAATAACATTTAAATTCAAAGTGATTGTGTAATGTGGTTGTTAAGGTACGGAGATCAATTGTGCATTACTCTTTTGTTTACATTTTCCTTTTTCTCTCATATTAAATAAAAAAAATATAGCCGAATATATTATCTAAAACAACATCTTTCCGTATGGAAAAAGCAATGACGTATCTAGAAATTGTTGTCTTTTGTACCATAAGAAGTCTCATACAAAGTCCTTTTTCTTCTTTTCCACCATAAAAAGTCCTTTCTTTCTTATGGTGCAAAAGACATGAATTTCTATAGAAATTCCTATAAGAATAACAAATTAATGTAAAATTCGTTTACATTTAAGAGACGTAGATAATGCGCGCCAAATTGCTGTTTGATCGTTAGTGCTCGCAACGGCTGCGCATATAATAGTGGGTTCTACCACCGAAACAACCATCTTTCTCTCTTTAAGTGCCGGTCATCTCAATCTGCCGACGAACACCTCGAGTAATCAAGTAATCGACTATTCCAGGAAAAGCTTGACGTTAAAAAGTGTAGACCCTCTCAGTGAGTCCAGGAATAGGATGTATGTAGACCCACTGAAAGTCAGAAGCACAGATTCCCTCTAACTTATAAATTAAATATGGGATTCGTGGGATACAGGGAATTTGGGTCAGTCATAGTTGGAGTAAGAATAGGTGTCGAATTTCTTGTGCGACTGGCACTTCGTTTCAAAAAAAAAAAAAAATTAACAATAAAAATTCATACAAAAAAAATTAAGAGAAAAGTAGCGTGTTTTCTTGCAAACAAGAAAGGGGGACAATTTCATATGAAGAGCGGAAGTTTAAGCTTTATGATGTAGGCTAAGCAATAGGTCTCTTGTGAAGGGGAATAATACAAAATTTTTCTATTAGAATCTACTATAAGACTCGAATGTTAACAGAGATATTCTTAAAAGTCTGAAATATTATGGGATAGATTAGACATTTCTGAACAGTGAACGCACGTTTAGATGTTTCAAATGAGATAACGGACTACAACGAGCTTCAATTATTTATTAATTTGTGAATAATAAATGGTTTCTATATGAAGATGACGTTTGATTCATAAAATATACAACTTAGGCATATCTGCAAATTTGTAATGGATCCGCAACAGAGAAATTTAAAATAGCGGATTTAGACTTGTCAAATTTTGACAAAACTTTACAGTCCTAATTTTCCCAAAAAAAAATTGTAATGCAAAAACACATTGTTTAAAGTTAAATCCCTTTACCCTAGAGGTGGAAGCAAGATTTTTGGCGGGAAAGGGGACATTTCCATGGTATATGAAATATTTCCTTATAGGATAAGAGGAAGAAGGGTAAACGATTTTTCTCGGAAAATATAGCAGTTTTTTCATGTACATGTATTTATGTATACTCGTATATATTATCATTGTACAAGTTGAAAAAAAAGATATACATACATATATATCCAAAGATAAGGATAAAGCTTTTCTCCGCCTTCGCGTGGGACATACCATCGCCACGCACCAACATCTTTTAAACAAGAACACGGATAATAAATGCCCCAAAAGAGGGGGTGACCTGACAGTAAAAAAACATTCCGAAATCATGTCCCCAAATATTTTACTTGCAAGCAAACCTATTAAAGAACAAAGGACTGGAAATGCTTAAATCAACCAACTTGGAAGATATCAATACGGTATATAATTTCATTTCTCATGTCAATGTAGTCATATAACTAGCTTAAAATATCAAATTAAAAATCACTTATACACAAATACATCATAACACCACGTTGTAGCTAATGGTTTTAGCTGCTGCGTCAACTTTATATATTAATCTTATATTTTCTATAAGCTTAATACAACGCAAATAAATAAGTAATAAATGTTGCAAATTTCAGGGAGAAATGTTCCGACCAAATGTAAATTGTAAAATTTGTTTATAACTAACATAAGAGAAACAGAAAACCGATACGATTTCTAAAGGCAGATTTTAGAAGAGCCAAGTGCAGAATTTGATTAAAATCCGATGTGACACTCAAATAGGAACGGATATTATATTATATAATATATATATAATAATATAATATATTATATTATAAAAAAGCTTTACCAAAATTTCGAGCGACATGTCGAAAGTTTCAGAACTATTTCAGGCGAAACAGAACGTTCTTAATTTTGGCTTAACACATATATTGTACTGTGCATCCTATCCTGAGATTGTTTTTAACTTGGGTACTTGCCACTGTACAGAAAAAAAATACTGGATTTAAATGGATAAATTTTAGACTCTGGAAACTCATCTCTGCACTGACTTTTATGTTATGACAACATATCGAACTAGGAAAAACTGAAAGACCGTTTCTTAGGATACCATAATTTTAGTGACTTGAAGATATGCAATATTCACAGTTAGTGTTGTTTTCGTTTTTGCCAAAAGAAAAGCAGGGGTCTGCTTTTCTAGAGAATGTTTTACTACCCTCTGAAGTAGTCCTTCGATCATGGCCCTCGATCATGAGAACGATAGTCGGGGCGGTCTTTCAATCGTAGCAATAAGTTTCATACGCCCTTTTACAAGCTTTTTGTTTAAATGTTGTATTAGTATTAACTACGTATGATAATTGAGGTGTAAGAAAATAAGTACTCGTCACCAATAATAATTTCTGGGTAATTTAATGGTGTTTAACAAATTATTTCGTTCTTGTATCAAGAAGTTTGTAAGCTAAACCCGTTTGAATATACTTATTACAATCAAGTTCTTGAAAGTTACTTTTTTTGTCCATAAATAGTTCTCCAAAACCTTTCAAATTAAAAATAACCTGCCTTTTTGTTAAATAATGACACTTTCATAGCAATTTTTAATTTTTTTTCAAGTTGAAGTTAATTTTTGTTTCAGCTAGGAATCTGAAAATAACTGATTAGTCAGTTAACTCGATTAATTAATTAATTTGAATCAATCACGTTTATAGTTGATACCTATTCCCATTATTCATAACTCATGATTAATTGATTAATTGAACAATTGCATACTCAAGACTTGACTTACTGAATATTGCTTATTTCATATTTTGTACTGTAACCGTCGTAACTTTTTTTAATATATGTTTCTCTTATACATTTGCTTCCTATAGCTCTCGTATACCACATAATCCAATTACGAACAAGTTATTCAAATCTTGTAAATTCAAATTAGATTTCTTTGATTATTTATATCCCTCAATAAATAGAACTTGCAATGTATCAACTAAATGATTATTCGAAATACGGATTGATGGTGTAATTATTTGTAAATGTTCGTGTATTTTTGTATACAAAACACAATTATAAATCAATAATTTAAACATGTTTCAGTAGTGCCGCGTCAAAAATATGCCCCTTTTTTAATTTAAAACAAATTTTAAGTTTTTCAAAATTTGAAGTTTGAAATATTAAAAAAAGAAGAAAACACCTTTAAGAAAAAAAATTAAAAAAAAATGTAAAAGAATTCTAAAAAAAAATTGAAAAAAAAAAAAACGAAGTTAAAAATTTTAAACGCAATAATTTCTAAGAACATATTGGTTGATGGTGTAATTATTTGTAAATGTTCGTGTATTTTTGTATAGATCAAGTTTTCCCTGACGATGTCAGTCAAAATATTGGAATAAAATAAAAGGAAGAAATGAAAATAACAGCCTTTCTTTATGTCAGTATTTGGCCTCAAGCTTACCTATTGCATAAAATAATAATAAAAAAAAGTAAAATTAATAAATTTGCGAAAATGGGGGAAATTCGCATTTTTTGTTGTGCCGGTTTGGAGCAAAATTGAACTTAGAGAGAACATATTTTTTTAATTCTTAATATTTTGTAAAGCTCTATCCGCTGAAAAAAAAAGAAAAAAAGATCTAGGTTATGCCCGTAAAATTAGTTAGTTTTCGATTAATTAATTTCGGTTTCACAACCAATCAGTACGATTGCCAACGACAATGAAAATTCTAAATTTTTTAAATACCACTGTAGGAATGAGAAACCTGTTTTCTTTCATATGGTCAAAAGTAGCAGTTCAAATTAAAATATTTCATGTGTGTGTTATATCAATAGATTTATTGCCTCATGAGAAAATACACGCGCTTTGTCTGTAACCATTTCTTTATCCTTTCAAAAATAGGCGGCGCGTTATTCTTTGAATAAATATAACATCCGCTCAAGAAAAACTGTCTTCTAACATCACACAAATTAAACGCTTATCTGCTATTTCCGTTTAAAAATATGTGCACAAGCCACAACTTAGAATGATTCATTTTTCGTTTTAAATGCAATAACTATAAGCATTTAACATGACTGACTGTAGACTTAACACAACAACTGCACAAGGAAATACGACAAGACAAATCAATTTACGGAATTTAAACCAGAGATAGCGTTGCTTTTACTCTGTACCTGAGTTAATTTGTTGATGATGGTAAATCGAAGATGACCGACTCGAGAAAAAATGAGGTAAAACAATGTGGCTTAAAGAAAAATCGAAAAGAAAACAATAAAACACGAAGAGTTCACAAATAGACCAAGAGGCAGACTTGAACCACGTTTACACACACACATACACACATGCACACGCCAAACAAAGATAACACCAAAAATAGCAATAACAACAACATATTGGACACAAGATGAAAACATACAAGCGATGGTAATGGCTCTAAGGTTTATGTTGAACAGACTCAAATATTCGAATGATGAAGGCATGGCATGGCATGTAAGGCAAATCTTGCTACACTATTGTCTTTAGCTAAAGGTTGAGGTCCTTTTTTGACTATTCAAAGATAAGGGTAATTTAAGTTTGGAAGGTATAAGTAATAAGTGAGGTGTTTGAAACAAGTATGGCCGCTACAAGAACAATAAATGTAGTTGTATCTGTTGTGTAATTTTAGAGTATTTCGAATAACGTCGTTTAAGGATTGATCGCTGGGTAAAATCATTAAAGTTAAAATTATGCATATCTTACACTACGTATGAAGACAGAGTTTTGCTGGCTTGCACTCTGTCCACTTACTAGCTCTTACGTTTATTTCGTTTGGGGGCTCCTTTCCACTCGTTTTGTTGTCTAAATATATGCTCATCATTGTGTTAATGACCGTGTTTCTCATCTGTGGGATAATTTTCTATCGATTGTATCGAGTGCGAGGTGGCTGCTGTTATGGTAGAGGATACATCCATGAAGCGATATTTCTTTTCATCTCGACACAGGAAGGGATAACACATGATACCATAGTAGAACGCCAAACAGCTCACAATTACCACAAAGATAATTGCTATAATGCCAAAGGTGGAAAATCCAGATTTCTTATCCAAATACTCTTTGGGTGTAATGGCAGCGGCTTGGGTGGTTTGAGTTTGTTGAGGACCTTGTTGTGAGCCATAATAATTGCGTCTAGAGTTGTAGTTTTTGCCCGATGAGGAGCGGCCTATATTGCCTGCTTGACAGTAATTCAAACTCAAGGTAACTGCAACAATAAGTCATGTATAATTTATGTAAAGCCTTTGTAAAACCACTCCAAACAAAAACTCACCTACAACCAAAATTATCACAAATTGTTTGAACATTGTTGTTGTTTTTCTTGTTTCACAATTTAGTTAAATACAAATTTATTTGTTAATTTTATTTTAAATGTGAATTAAACTCTCTTAAACGGTGCACTTTAAAACTAACTGAGTGAACGCTATTGCTTAATTCTAAATTACTTCTGTGCTATCCGTATTGCTCTACCTTTTGCTCTCTTTATTTTGTGAGCCCCGGTGGTACAACTTGCAACAAGGTAATGTGCGTGCGTTTATGTGTGTAGTATGTTTAGTTGCATTACCGAAACAGAGAAGTAAAAAGTAATACGTAAACAAAACGGGGATAATAACAAAATATGGCGAAAATCAACAAAGTAAGCTACAGAGTTGTACTTTTCCAATTTGGGAAGGCTGCGCATTGGCACAGAAATATCTGCATAACTACACATAAGAAAAAACGCGAAAGTTTCAAAAAATCCGACTCAAATCTGAAGATAATGAGACACCAAAAGATTGGTCTGACAAAATTTGATCCCATTTGAGAAAATTATATATTGTTTATCATGAAAATATAACCAAATTATCTACAAACAAGGTTTTTTTATGCATAATTTTTAGTCAACAGTTTGGAACTATAAAAATGACTTATAATACATTCAATATTTAATTTTTTCTCATTAATTTTATTTCCCTCCATTTCGCCTATTTTTAGTGTACTATAATTTAAGCGTTATAAGTAAATAATTACTAGCTAATTTAACGTTATATTCTAAGTTACATTTTGTTTTTATTTTTTTAATTCCATCAGTATTTCTTTAATACATTTTGTAATGTGCTTAATATTGGCCAAAAGCTTTAAATTACAAGACTGTTTAATGAATGAAAAGAAATGAAATGAAATCTGTCATAACTGTCTGTTACTACGTTGTTCCATACATTCCTCGTTCAAGCGTACGTTTGATTTACCCGGTGCTTTTTGAGACATCAGCCGGAATACCACCAAATGTAAGAGAATCTGCATACAGTTAGAACAGATATAGTTTATCAATATTTAGGAAAGTTATGACAATGGTAGTGAAGGAAATTTAGCATTTAACAAATGTTATTGTGATATTTGTTTTTTTTTACTTATTTCCTCACAGAAAACGGTTAATATTATACATTAACATTTTTTGTTTTCTTTTATTCTACCCTCTGGCTCTAAATATGAATTCCCTAAACCTCACAATAGTAAACCATTGAATTAGTGCGTTCCCCACTCTGCATGATGTAACCCAATATCTCTTTACATTTTTCATTTAATTCATTTAAGTGGTACCCGGTCTAATAGTACATTAAAAATATATTTAACGTGAACGTTCTTTGTATCGAACTTAGACAAACAGGAAAAATTCTTATATATCAAAGACTATCGGAAAATGGAGTAAAAACTCTCCAACACTCAGTCTCTGAAAGGCTTCGGTCTCATTCAGGAATCTAAAAGCTTTTTAGCTGGAATCTTGAACAGATAAACAAAGCATTAAGGGGTTAAAGAAGTAGGAGGTTGGTTTGACAACCTTAACCCTACATGTGGAAAACCACATGGTAAACGTTTGTCAATCTTTTGAAATATGATTAAATCTGTCAGATTAATCAATGTGTGTGTGTGTCATTCACTATAGGCTTCAACTTATAGCATTGTCACAATGTATTGTTACTTTGCTTTGTTACAACGTATTGTTTAACTACAAAAAGATAGGGCAATTTGGCACGAAAACGGCTAAATACAACTCTGTTACTTGCGAAAACGTATAAAGGAAACTGGGCGAGAGGTGAATATCTAAACTCACCAGCACCGAACGAATGCCTCAAAAGCAAGAAAAAGATAAAGTATGAAAGAAAAAACGAGCGTCAAACCGATACGATACGATTACAAAAAGTTGATACGTACTCTGCTAAGTTTCAGTAAAATTCATAAAAATTGTAGCAAATTAAAAGAAAGGCACTAAATAAACTACACCCCAATAGACTATTGCATAAGTGTTGCATAAAATTCTAGAGGAATCGTGAAACAAATGTAATATAAATTTAGAAAAAACCCGAACAATATTTGTGAAATTGACAAAGACGACCAACAGCCAAGCCAACGGCATACGAGAATCGACAAATGTACGAGTTGTGTGTGTGAAAAAAGTATATTGGAAACCATTTTCTACAAACGAGGCGAAGTGATTACAGAAACACTAGAATAGAATGAACATTTCAATTAAACGCGAAAGCATTTTTCAGTTGGATAAAGACAAATACTGAAACATTTTTTAAATGAAATTTGCGAATAATTTGAGAAGGCAAAGATTGTCAAAGTAAGAATAACAAAAACAAGCTACAATAAGCGGACAGGGTGAATAGAGGAACTCGAAGATAAAGTTCAAGTAAAAGCAACCAAGTCATATTTAATTTAATAAACGTTGTGTGTAATTTTGTA
Organism: Philornis downsi; assembly: GCA_019455685.1. Taxonomy (NCBI): domain Eukaryota; kingdom Metazoa; phylum Arthropoda; class Insecta; order Diptera; family Muscidae; genus Philornis; species Philornis downsi. Next base: position 1,540,360 of record JAHXMU010000035.1, on the reverse strand, counting down.
AAGAAGTAACAAAATTGCCTTACAAATTACGAAGAATTCCTCATATATATTGTGTGTGAGTGTAAATGTGTATGCGAATCTTATTGAAAGTGTTAAATTTGTACAGCATAACCAAGCAAGAAAAGCAAAGCTGTCGAGCAATAACAGCAACGACAACGAAGACTACAGCAACGCGAAACAAGCTCAACAACAACAACCAGAGCAGTAGAAGTCGTCGTCGGCCGTTGTGTGGGGACTTTCTTTTTGTTTGATTTTGAGAACTGTGTGCTGCCGTACCGTTGTTGTGTTTTGTTACCTCCTTCCTTGCATCCATCTTCTTTGGTCACAACGAAATCAATGTATGAGGGGAACGCCGCGAAAAGTGTGAGTTTCATGAGAAAATGTCACATTTGCCACTGGATACACGCGCCATTTTGCATTATCTAAATGAATTGGGCTACCGAAATATATCGGCCGAACAACTCAAAGAATTTCTAAAAGGTAAAAACACAAATTTGTATTTTTCTTTGCCTGTTTGTCTAAATTGCCTGTTTTGTCTAAATTGAGAAATATGGTTAACGAATGTACTATGGCAAGAGTGTAATAGGGTGAAGAATGAATGAAAGAGTGAGAAACCAAGAGGAATCACAAAAGTTTCAGTGTTGCCAGACATTACATGTTGCAATGAAGTATTTTTAGTGCTATATTAAAATAAATTATTAATCATTTTTTTATGTTTTGTAATTAGAGTTGACGCATTACATTTTGTTTGTCAGTAATTATGCGGCATATATGTTGCATTAAATGAGCGTGATTAACATAATCCACATTTGATTTGTCCAATAATAAACGTCGTGCAAAAGTCAGGCACCACATTTTTCAGCAACGATTTAATAAAAAAAATAGCAGAATATACGATGGTTTCAGTAGGAAGTGAAGTGCTTTGAAATGGTTTCCTGCCAAAAACGGAAGTGTGAAAACGAAATCCAATAAGTGGTTGAATTCTGATTACCAAAGTTTCAAGCAAAATTACTGCAGTACATCATAATCTGACATCTCTCAATCATCGGCCACCAGACGGTCAACAATGTCTTAGGACATCCTTAAGATTAAATGTGTTCAGTTCGAGAGGGAAACATCCGACAGTATTAAAATAACACATGTAAAAACATACTTGCAAATACTTTTTCAAATTGCGTTTTCCGCCAAACTCTTCATATCTCAAATATTAAAAACTTAAAAAAAGTGATCATGAGATTTAAATCATATATCTCATTACAGAGTTTGGTGGCGAAATTCGTCCTTATTTTGCATTCAAAGAACTACGAACTACAAAAATGTTTTTTCTTTAATAACCAAAGAATTTCGGTTTTCTTCGAAAATCAGTATTCCAAAAAAGCCAAATATAAAAATAACATTGAGGATCATACACACACAGACTGCCAATAACTTCGCGCGAAGATGTGTTATTTCTGAACCATAATGAAATTCTCCCGCACATGAGCTGAAAGCATTAAGAAGAGAACTAAGGATTGGCAAAGGCAAATATTTGTGCTGTGTCCATTTTAGGCCGTCAAAACAAAAAAAAAACCTTAAGAACTGTTCTCCGAGAATAGTTGTGTAGAAAAACTAAACGTAGAAATAACTGAGAGGCCGACAGTGCGTTTAATTATTGTAATTATAACTAAAATTGCTGCGGAAAAGGCTAAACATTTTTAATTGATATGAAAATGAATAATACGATTATGTGGCTCCGAATTTTCTCGGCAAGCAGCTACCGAAAAAAAATATCGCAGATTAATTCTTCTCTATTTAAAATGTCTTTATTTCATCTTATGATTCATTTAGGCTGGCAAAGGAATTAAATAATTGGGCTTGTTCTGTAATTAAACGACTGTTCATTGCAAGGAAAATCAGCTGTGTGTGTAACGGAATGAAATCGTATAAATTACTTACTTTTGACGACAACCAGAAAAATGTAGAATAATATAATTTCTAAAACCACTCTTTGTTTATAACATAAAAATCGGTAAAGTGATTTCAACTGATCTGAAAATCAATATATCTCTAAAAAAACTGCATGTAAAATGTGACAAAGGCAACACTGTTGTATTTATATAGCTTCGTATAAGGAGAGCGAAGATGAATGAGCGAGAGACAGAAAGAACGCAAGAGATTAGTTGTATTTAATTGTAAACAAAAACATTATGTATTGTAGTTTTGTTTTTTACTTCAAATAATTTTGTTCTTTGTTAACCTCAATTTGTTAAAAATTTTGAACATTTTACTTTGTACAAAGTTTCGTAAAAGCCTCGTTTATTCGTGATACAATCAATCTAAAATACAATTCTACTGAATCCGTCCACTATTCGTTGATTGTGTGTTCTTCACTCGCCGTCGAATGTTGTTAAAAGCCAACAAAATGTCATTCGAAAAACGAAACAACTTTTGTGAACACATAAACACTGATATATTGTAAATTTGTGTATTCGCTGGAAAACGTCAACTTTTTTGAGAAAGAACTAAAGCAATGATCGAAGCGAGAATACATTAAATTTTGTTTTTAGCACTGCATAAGAGAGGTTGTGCCGCTTACGGTGGCGATCGGCGGTGGTCGGTTGTTTTGAGAAATATGCCGGCTGTTTGTATGATAGCTGTTAGTTTGTCGAGGTATGCGTGAGTGTGTTTCTGTATAGTTTAATCAATTCAGAAAACAAACACACAGTCCTCTTTCTTGCACAAGCATAGCATTCGAGACAACATATAGACAGAATTTTTTTTTTTTTGTCGGATTTTCAACTTTTTTCAAAAAAAAAAAAAACAACTACTATGCAATTTACCCGTCTGTACTTCTGTCGTTCCCAGTCACACAACTAACTGAACGCCCGTCCAACCGTCGTCAAAACAGGCGCACACACAAAATGGTATTTTGCTTGTGTTTACCTCGTCTCTTTTGTTATTATTCCACTGCATGCCGACAGCCTTACGAAAAAAATAAAGAATCTTTAAACGAAACACAAACACTAGCAGGCAGGTTACCTATTCAAGTGCTTAATTCTTCGTTGTTTCTCGTTTTTTCACTAGCAACGTCAACGGAAATTTTATAATTTTCTTAAAACAGAAATTACACAGGAATTTCAACCACAGCCGCCCTCCTCAATCACTGCCACGCTCGCAACCACGATGGCGCAGCGATTGTATCATCGAAGATGTGTTAAAAATATAATTTGCTGTTTTTTTTTATTTGATTTTGTTTACTAATGATTCTGTTTCGTCGTTTTACTTATTTCGTCTTTATCTTATATTCACATACTTTTTTAGCCATAACAATTTGTTGTCTCCTTTTTTTTTGTTGTCGTTTGTTTTTAATGTCGCTCGTTTTGACAGTGGTGTTTTTCTCTCATATTAATTCTTTATTGCCTTCTCTGTTTTCATTTCTTTTTTATATTTTTGCATTTCTTGCTTTAAAATTTTCTTATCCGTGAGCTGCTTTCCTTTTTTTTTTTTGAAACAGTGTTGCTATTTTTTTTTTTGCTTCTATTTACTTGTACTTTATTCCGAGTTGAATGTATGCAACACTGGGTATGATGACAGGGGAGCGTTTTTTTATGGTTGTTTTTATGACGACTCTACGAACAGTAAAGGGGCATCTAGACACATCAAACGGTTGGACAAACACGGCATATGTATTGGTAAAATACATTTTGCGTTGCATACAGACATGTCAAACATAAAACTTCAAACATTCATTTTTATAGTTACGTTGAAGTGTAAACACGTGCAGATTCTTATCGGCTACTTCTTTTTTTTTTTTTTTATTAGTGTAGCAGGAATTCATTCTTTGGTACAGATATCTATTTTTTGAATATGGCTTTGCCTTAAAACAATAATATTAATATTTAGAAGATCATATGTATGCTGATTTAGTACTAAAACGAAATTGTAACATAGGAAAGCTACAATTAAAACCTATGTATTGAGAAGTTCGGCTACTTCTTATTTTTTGTTTTGTGCTCATTTTTCATATTTCTGTTGCTGTACTCCTTACTTTTCACGTTCCACAATGCCGGTAGAGAACGGTACACTTCAATAAATTCTGAAATGAAATTTTTATCTTCCATTTTATCGCGCTGAAATGCCGATGTTCGCATGTTGCTGTCCACTTTAAAAATGAGCCATGTTTGATCAAACAGTCAAATGCGATACAGACACATCAACGTTGACGCCTCGTTTGAAGAAATATCAAAACTTTTTGATATTGCTTCAAACATGACACAAGTGTATACATGTGACGTTTTTCACTCACACACTCTCAATGTTTGTCAAACCGTTGACGTGTCTGTATGCCCGTTAAAGGTCTTAAACCGGATCCCGTTAGGCAATTTGTCATCTATCTTAATATGTAAAAACTGCGGTATAAGACAAAATATATCAGTAATTGTAAATGTAAATTTTTCAAAAATCGATGATTCAAAAAGTTGTTTTAGTTTAACATTGGAATAGAATTGAACATAAATTTGTACTTAAATGAAGAAAGTAATAATATTAGTTGTGGCAATAAAGACAATAGAATAAGTTCGACCTTGCACAATTTCACCTATGATCTTCTGTCCTTGTCGCCGCAGAAATTATTATTGCACGGTTTTTTCCCGGCAATGGAGAATGTATTTTTCTCTCCGTTTGGGTGATATACAGATTCTATTCATAACATAGTATGATCACTTACATACATTATTTTAACATTAATTTTATATGATAGTTAGACTTATTACTGGGTAATACAATTTGAATTGAAAAAAACGGAAAAATCAACAAACTAAAAAATTAAAAGCCTATTCTTGAATAAAAACAAGAACATTTCAAATTCAATGATTGTTGCTGGTCGGTGCAGCCAGCTGCCGACAGCGAACCGAACAGGAAGGATTTTTAATATTACGGAAAGGAATGGGATGTTATTTTATATGATTTTATTTTATATAATTTTGTTTTGTATAATTTTACTTTATATGATTTTATTTTTATGTCATTTTATAGTTTGAAATGGATCACAGACGGTGAACCCTTACTCAATCTTTTAGGTGTTTGGATCTGTCAAAATGTGTGCTTGCAGGCAGGGGATCGTAAAATATAAAGCATAAACGGTTTGTTCGGTGATTCGAATTCATAAAGACAAACTGACATTCCTCTCTGACTTTCGTATTTTTTTTTTTCATTAGATGATCTTTTCCATACTTATGGCAAAAATTTCATTTTTTTGGCATAATAAACCGGTGAACCTACCTTGTGTTCGACTTGTAAACCCGACAATGTGAAAGGTTGTATTGTGTGATTTTTCTATGCGAATCGATGAAGTTGATCTAGCGGTTAGACCAAAGCTGTAGAAATACGCAAAGAAAAAAACGCTTGATTCGAAAATATAGTTGACGACATTTTTGATTGTTAACGATCACAGGGTTGTCATTTTTATGTTTTGGAACGGCGAAAGATTCTTATTATTATTTGTTTATTATTAGAAATCATGAGTAATTGATAACGCTCAAGATGCCTCTTATTAAAATGTGATTGCCCGATTCAACAGCAATTCGCTTGTGGCAAATGTAAAAGGATGATCACATTTTAGGGAGAGCGATAATCATGTACATAAATATGTATTTTTCGCAATCTTGTGTGCACAGAATTTACGAATAATACCATGGCGCGTTTTGAATTTAGGTGTAATATATAAAAAGAGCGCATATGCACACAACCAGTGTCTATAGATATAGCGGTTTCACTATGACTCAAATAAATAATGAAAAAACAAGCACAAAATGCCGAAAACATCCACACCGAGTACTAAGCTAAATGTTAGTGAACGCACAAAATCATGTGTTTATTTTTTCCATTTTTTTTTAACTTTCGTGGTACATAAACAGAATCTACTACATGGACGGCAATACAGGAAAGTATGAGCTGGCGGTGTATAGAACGACGGACAGATGGACGGACACGGTGGCTGACGACTCGTTCATTGCCTGCAATAACAATACGGCGAACAAGCTGTTTAGCACTGGGCATCTATCCGTATTACTACGTACTCTACTCTATACCTTTGCGAACGAAAAAAATAATGAAAAGGCACAGATACAAAATATATTATACACACTACCCCGTACCAACGTTGCAACCGTCATCTAACAATCTACCAATCTCTTGGGCAAGACGGGAGCTGCGTATTGAGTTCAGCTGTATAAACCTTTGGTTTACGCGAACGCTGCGCTACAACAGAAACTGTTGTCCAATTGATGGCAAAAGAGGAGGGTACGGTATGCCATGCGTCATAAAGTCGGCGTGTCCAGACTTTAAAAGAAAAAACTGCCGGAGGACTTGAAATATAAAAGTTTTACACTAAAAATGTGAAATATTACTAAAACTTCAGTAAGACTATGAAGTGAAGATGAGGAAAATTTGTAGCATCCACTATTAAATATACAAATATCTTTTATATGGAAAAATATAGAAAGTGATACAATTCAGCGCAAATTATACGATTTTTCTCTGTAAAAATCAAATTTTAATTAGTTCGTTAGAGAAAACACCCTGATAAAAGGCAAAGTTTTTTTTACCAGAACAAGAAAATCTATCAATTCTATTTTCTCTCCAGTCAGCAAAAATATTTGCAGACAAAATTATTTATTTGACAAACACAATTACTGCTTTATTTTGTAATCGCATTCATTTTTGATCGCGTTTATTATGTTGTTCTGGATCTTACAGATAGTTCATGCCATCGCAATTCTCTGATACTATTACTCATCCCATTTGCACCGTTGTCTGCGTATTTTTTATTTATTTAAGTCTCTCTTTTATGTCCCATACATTGTATTTAATATTATTTTCAAAATTTTTAATAATATTCTATTTTTGTTTAGCTTATCTAACCGGATGTGCATTTTCAATTTGCAATATTTGTGAACTTTTCGTTTGGAATACTAAATTCTACATTGTTGTTGGGTTAATGGTTTGATTTTGTTGTATAAAATTTTGAAAATGAGTGAACATGTGAACTGCTGTTTGCCGGGCATAAATTAAAGAGAAGCATAGTCGCTGGCGATGCTCTACTACGAGTACTGATATAAGAGAACATCATGGCAAACGTCACATAGACAGTTTACCCGAATATTCATGGAAAAGAACTTATGTTGTGTATTTGATAAGTTCAACTTGATGTCGAGTATTATAAGTTGCTCAAACCGAACGAAACCATTGGCTCTCCAGCAGGCACAATTGATCAGATTGCGCCGCTCGCTCAAAGAAAAACACACCCTACACTACCCAAAATACAATAAATTGTTTCTGTTGCAGGGTAATACATGCTCAAATGCTGCGAAGAATATTAACACCTTCTTATAAACCCTCAGTTAGGAAATCCTACCCACCCTCTATATTCGCGTATTCACCGTATTTCTTCCGACTACCGCTTGTTTCGAACTATGACACCAAGCCTAGATACCTTCTAAATATAAAGCGGTAGAGATTTATTTGTACTTCAACATTAAAAAACTGGTTTAAAATAAGTTTTTAATAGAAAAAATTTTCTTGTACTAGTTTCATACTTTGCGAAAAGTTTGCGGAATGTTAAATCTGGCAGCGTGGAAGAGTTAAAATGACACGTACTTGCAGCCAATTTTTTATTTCTGAAAGGAGGCAAGATTTTTAGAACAAATATGTCATTGCATAATACACATTACATAGTAATTAGAATGAGAAATATTATGACGATTTTGCAGTCAACCCAATCGGTTTATATAATAAAAATTGATATACTGATAATTAAAAATCATAAATGTCTTCAAAATATCCCAATGTAAGCATTTTTTGTTATACAGTCTAACCTCGATATAACGTCCCTCAATATAACAATTTCCTCGATTTAACGATTTTTTTAAATCCCCTACAACGCTCCGTAAAATCTAATACAAAATAAACCTCTCTATTACGAATACATTTCCCAAAAACCTCGTTATAACGTTTTTTCATTCATTGCAAGCTATCGAAAGAAAAAATTATTCACCTCTATTTAACGAATTTTGGCGACCTGCAACCTTTACATTACGTTTTCCATCAATTAATCCAAATATGAAACAGATACACACAAAATTATTGTGTTTGCAACGACTACGTCTCCAGAAAATCAACATTCGTAGTCGCCAAGCAGCATGCATTAGAGTAACGGCTCTATTACCTCGTTATAACGAATATAAGTGCAACTTCACCTCGATATAACGAACCTCATTGTAACGAATTATTCGATATAACGTTTTTTTTTTTTTCTAATCCCCTTGAGATTCGTTATATCGAGGTTAGACTGTAGTTGCGTTTAAATTTTTTATCTCCTCAATCAAATTGAATTTATTTATAAGACTAAATATGGAACCAACATCATAATTTACATAATATTCAAAGACCGGTTAACCGAAGCCACAAAAACCGTTGTTCGATAAAGATTTTTTTTTGAAAAACCCATTTTTTCGGCTTTGAAGACTCCAATAGTTATTACTCCAATTCACATTTTGTGAAGCTTTTTATGCAGCTTATCAACTGAGCTTATCATTTCTGGCAGACCAAATTTAAATATCTATTAAATAAACTGCAGTAAAGCAACGACTCTATTGAGAATAAATTTTTTTTTGTTAATTTATGGAAAACCTGGGGTTGTTAAGACTGGTGGTAACGTGATGACTTATCACGTTGAAATTTAGAATAAAAAATGCTTGTATCACTATACTTTTTCGCTTGACGGTAAAAAATATTGTTTTTTCGCTAGGAAAATTTTCACTAATCTGTTAGCAGTTGATTTATAAACAGTTGTTATAAGCAACTGATTGCACCGGACATTTTATAAGGTTTTTTAACATTTTTAATGTTGGTTTTAATAAGGGAATTGTAATACAACTCTGGAAATATGTTATCGAGTTTATTATAGCGTAAAAACGTATGTTTTTCCGAAATCAGTTCAAAAAAAGTTGGATGCTCAACTTGTTTTTCCACTAGAAAACATTGTTTTAAAGAATACTTTTCCCAATTAAAAACTATGATGACAAGCTTTACATCTAAACACAATACATTATGTTGCATACTTTTAGGAAGCAAGTCACAAATAGTTGATATAATACAATTTCTTGCAAATTGGCGCGTTTTGTCTTCTTGGGGCCGTAAACTGTGGTAAGGACTCTGGTTTATACAAATATTCAGGTCTCTGCGAATCTTCAGTTATAGTTTGTCTTACTTAAGTCCCTCACAATTTTCACCGACTTGCAGACAATGAGAAAGCAGAGGTAGAAATTTGATTTGTTACGATTAACGTAATTTCCGTAATTTGCATAGCTTTGGAAACATTTTCCTCTACAAACCACCGTAATTTGCACAGTGGTACGTAACGATGGTTATAACGAAGTCTAAAGGATCGGCCAGTCTAGCTCGTTGTAAAGGAAGTTTGTCATAGCTGTTTTAAAGTTTTTCAAAGGATCAAAAATGTTTCTAATGTAAAATAATGAGACTGTTTTTAGTTCTTAATCCGGTCTAAGATAGTTTTTCTATTAGCAATTATTTGCTGTTGCTAATAGAATATACATAACTCACACAGCTGGTTGGACGGATAGCTGTTTTGGCATCATCACCACCTTAAGGGTATATAATTTTACAAAATAATTGGCAAGTTTGGTCCACCGGTACGGAAACATTCTCAGCGAAGAGCACAAGTCTCATATAATTCAATTATCGCAAGTTCTTGTCTATTCAAATCGAACATAATGCAGAGAAGGTACACCGTTTAACTTTTTCATTAAAATTAGATTAGGTAGGCGCTTAGATTGTTATAGACGTTGATCAAGAATATATACTTTATGACATTTTAAAACAAACTTGATATATCGTCGCATTTTACGGGTTGTATACACTTATCTATCCATAATATCTTTTTTAAAAAAAAAGTGACAACTTAAAAATATTCGACATTCCCTCTGAAAGCGCAGCATTTTCTGACACAGGAAAGAACATAAAAATTACTATCTACCATTATTATTATCTTACCATTTCTACATAAAAAAAAACATTTTAAGAAAAGATGTGCATCTCATCCGATGTTTGTCCTAAAAAACTAATCTTCGTCATAGAAGTTGCTTATATTCAGCCTTTGGAAAAGAAGTATGAAGAAAATGAGACCATTTTTCTAATTTGTACACAATTTTTAAACAAATTTGGTCTAAACATCCAAAGAATGTTAACTAAAATACAAAAAAAACGTCTCATCCCATCTCAAAGTTTTTGCACTTTTAGAGGGCGGACCATCTGGAAGTCAAAGGGGGTGGGTAACACATTTTCTTAAAACCACAGTTAAATTGAGGCTTTCTAGAAAAGACGGTGTATTTTTTACAAGGAAAGAAAGCACATGTTCTGTTAATATTACATTCACATTAGCTTTAAATAAATGAAAAGCATATTCATATACCTATATACGAGTATACATGGAAACAAATTTTCCATGTATTCGTTTATTACTGACCACGATATTGTTTCCAATTCCCCAAAAATCTTCATACAACTGAAAACTTCTCATGTTAATCTGATAAATAAAAATCGATATTTTACAGCATAAACACAAAATTAACAATGATATCTATGTTCGTATATAAAAAAGTTGCAATATATGTATATAATTTATACATATAACATATATGTACATATATATATATATATATATATATATGTATATATATATATATGTATATATATATAGGCATATAGTTGTCTTAACTATCAAAATATAGTTAGTACATATGTATATATACATATATGTTATTATATGTGTGTATGAGCAAAATATATGAATGTTTACTTATGCATGTATATAATTGTTGCAGCATATGTACAAAGCTTATGCATACATAAGCATTTACATTTATAATATAAATGTGTAAACAGCGACGTATATAGTATAATGAAAATGCAGTTGCACTTGTTTACGAACTCGTATAATGTGTACATATTGAAAAATATAAATATCTGCAGTCATAATTGTGACGACTAAGAAACGAAGTCCCCTTCACTCGTTCGCTGCTCACACCCTTCATTTGCCATACTCTACAATTTCTACTTGCTTCGAACAGTGAAAATAAAATTAAAAATTACAGCAACTTCTTTTAATTTTCCTGCCATTTAAGCCTTAACATACAACATTGCGCATGTGTAGCAGAGTTGCATTTTGTTGCGCAAATTTGTCCTTGTTCTGATCCTTTTTTTTATTTATTTGTTTATTACAAAGGGGATGATGATATTGAATTAAACTGATTGCCGAACATCCGTCTGTGTTAGATTTTTCATCCTTTTTAATTTTTGTACTGTTGGTTAGGATGTTTCTTTAGTTTAGTAGTTCTTTCTGTTTTATCGTATTAATTTGTTTGTTTCATGATGTTACTTAAACTGACTGGATTTTTCTTCTGCTCTTCTCTTTTTCGATTCGGCAAACAATAATTGAACACATCCATCCACTCCCGCCTCGACAACACCAACTGTCAAAACTGTCGATATTAAAATGCCAAACGACAACAATATTCATCTGTGTCCTTGCGTGAATAGCCATATTGGGCCTAAAGGTATGCAACCACAATCGGAAATCATTAAAAAAAGTAAATTTAAAACACAACAGCAGCGAATACAGCAACTGCCAACAGCACCCACAACTAGAAAGCATTCGAGTGCAGCAACAACCACACCAGGAGGAGCACCAGCACCAGCGTCAACAGAAGCCGGAGCTACAGCAGCCTCAACAGTCAACCACAACTCACTTAAGCGCGCTGGCGGTCCTTCAGTTAAAATAATCAAATGTAAGAAACCTCTCTGCCATTTCAAATTCTATTTGGATATATGCGATCATCAATTGACCAAACGAATTGAGGATCAAATCAAACTTCTTGGAGGATCGTTGGAATTCTTTTTGACTCCCAACGTAACGCACTTTGTGACTGATAAACCCATAGCGGCTGCTATTAACTATAATAATAATACCGCAAGCTGTCCGGGAACACCGCAGACACCACAAACACCACAGACGCCACAAACGCCACAGACCCCATATTCGTTGGAAGCTTTTGAGGGTTCTAAAGCAAATAATGGCCCTGCGATTGCGCTATCGAAGAAGCCTATACGAAATTCTAGAGCCGATGCCATATTAAATCGTGCCAGACGTCTCAGCACTGCTACAACTTCAAATACGCCCACAATCACTAGTTGTAACACAACTAGACTGTCAGGATTTGATCAGTCCACAGCAGGCGCTGCAACAACTCCCTTAAAGTCAAGAGATAATGTCGCACCTCCACCACCGTATACCGTCTGGCCCTGTGAAAATGCTTTGAAGTTTTTCAAAAAAGTCCAGCACGAACTAAAAGATTATTTGGTAGACTCTCCCAAGAATTCACAGAAAACGTATACGGTTGAGCCTATAAGTCTAAAGGGGGGTTTTATAAAAATCGAGGCTTTAAAACGTAACTTTCGTCCCTATTATCATCTGTTTAAGAAGCCCACCTGTGAGTGGCCAAAAGTAGAACTGACACGAGAAGACGGAGCTTTTCGTTTATCACCTAAAAAGGACTGCACTGCTCCGCCTAAAGAAGATAAACAAAAGGGTGAGGCCACCATCGCTGCTAATCAGTTGAAAGAGTTCAATATGACACGGAAATCTAAATCAAGATCGACGCAAAATCTTAAGAAACCCCAAGAAAACGATCTGATTAAGTCTCCCGCAAATTCTCAAAGGAACAGCATTTGCAAAAATCAAGTCCAGCAAAAAGACTCCTCCGATAAACAATGTGGTGTTTGTGAGATCTGCAAGATAGAGTATGATGCTTTAACTATACACTTGAAGACGAAAGATCATGAGTATTTTGCCAAGAACTCACAGAATTTCATAGCTTTGGACAGTTTGATACACTCTTCGGCTGATGTTGGCAAATTTTTGAATGAAAATCAAAAATTGGAGCTGAAGACGGAATTGGAAGAAATGGAAGTTGACCAAGAGGAGCTTGTCAACAATAATGAGGTAGATCCTTTAGACGATGAGGCAGTTGGAGTTGCAGCAGACGTGAGGTCACACAAATCGTGTTCCCTTAGTAAAACAAGGGGAGTGGAGCCGAAGATGTGTTCCCCCACTCTTAGAGAGAAATCGAAAAGATCCACGAAAGGCAAACATTCCTCAGAGAAATTTCAGAATGCCACGACTACCACAATTAACACCAGTACCGCTCATAGCAAATCACCAAAGACAGCTAGTCCCACGAAACATGCGCCATCGCTGCCTCCATTGGATGTTAAGACACCGATTGCACGTAAAAAGCATCCGGGAAATGGCTCAAATGCCGCTATATCACCGCCTATACGTGCCATGCTACCACCCAATTCTTTGTACAAGGTTGAAACTCATACTGAAATCCAATGTACTCCCACCAAGAACCGCGTAGGTGGCGGCGATAGCAATGCCGTGGTGGCTTCGCCTTCCATTATAGTAAAATTCAAAAAGGTGCGCAATGCGCAACTGCAATTGCTAAATGGCGAGGCCGAGAACTTTATGTTTCCTAAAAAGAAAAGTGACTCCAGCGAGTTGCCGACTGACGTCGATAGACACACCAGTTCAGATCGAGTTCACAATACGGCATCTATAGGAACTACCTCGCCTCCGCGTTCATCTCCCTCGGCTTCACCGTCAGCTTCGGATGAAGAGAACGAGCAAGATTATCAGCTATGTTCTAAAAAGACACTAGTGGCCAATGGTAAGAAGGCCATTGCGAAGGCTAAACGAAGGCTGCAACCAAAAGTCGTGCTTACCAACACCCCTGTAAAATTCGATGGCGGCAGGTATACCTACCCCAAAACTCCGACTCCAAAGGCTACTACTACCACCGCTACCAAATGGGGGGATGGTGGTGGTAGGCCGAGCTTTCCAAAGGCCCCCATCCAGCCATATGAACAACTGAAGAATACGAATGATAGACGAAATTCTACTGTAACTGCACTCAACTCGGTGGAAATTCTAGCAGAGACAGCTAAGATAATGTTTCCCGAGGCAACACGCAAAAGTTCCAGAACTGCTACGGCTATTGTGACGGCAGCCACTACGAGTTCTCGATTACTGCAAGCAGCCGTGGACGCGGCAAAAAACAAAAGCAAATTGCAGGCCTCTGCTACAGCTACAGCAATTGCAACAACAACAGCAGCAACGAAGTGGAACATCAAGTCTTGCCAAACTCCTAGAAAACCTCAAAAGCAGGATTTGAAATCAGAGGAACTTGAAAAACAAAAGCCATCAAGAGCCTCAGAAGGGCGAGTGCAAGCAGAATTCGTTGGAAAAGTTTCCAAAAAATTGCATTGTAATCAACGTCAGTCAGTTGTTTACCATCTGGAGGATAGGATGGGGGAAAATATATTCCAAAAACCAAAAAATAAAAAGAAAACCAATACACAAATTACTAAATATTGCAAACAGTCAGTTCATATAGAAAAATATGAGCATGTTGACCACGATGAGGACGATGATGATGATGACGTCACAATCGATAACGACGATGAAAAGGATGAAGATTATGTACAGAAGTCCAAACCTAGGCCAACGTCGAAGAAATCGTTAATACCGTCGCCGTTAGTATCGCAAGCAACAGAAGTCCAGCCTACTAGAACAACTCCGTCACCGTTAATTCCCTTTTCTTCCCGGGAAGAAAGGTTGGCGCGAAGGCAAAGTCGGGTGATAGCTCAAATAAAGTTAGAATTACAAACTGACTTAGAACGAGAAGAAGAGGAGCAGGAAATGATCGAAACTCCAAAAATTGAAAAGGGTCCCACGAAACCACCCAAGTCGCCACCTAAATCGCCACCCAAATCGCAATCCAAGTCGCCAATTAAATCGCCACCCAAATCGTTAATCAAACCGCCACTCAAATCCGGTTCGAAAAAGTCATCCTCTCTGAAATCATCTACTTTCGTAAAACAGGAAACTTCGCAGTCGTTGTCACCCTCTCGGTTTTTTGATTATACAAAAAGTGAACGTCTCAACCAATTGCGTTATGCGTTCGAGCGTGTACCCGACTACGATCTTTGGTATCGCGTATACAAGCGCCAAGATAACTGCGAAGAAAAATACTTTGAATATTTTGGTTCTACAAAATATCGGAAACTACCGTATGAATTGGGACCGGTGCCCTTTGAAATGTCTTTGCAGGATTCAACGGCAACAAAAATCTGTTGCAAATTATGTCAGATCAAGGACGCTGCGAAACAAGAGACTGAATCCAAACAGAAAGCAGCGAGGAGAGATCTTTTCCTTAATCTGAAACCTGTAAAAGATCTGTCAAATCTTAACCTTAGCCTGCAACAAGATGAAGACAATAATTGCTCTTCAACCTCAGTCGCTGCTACACAAGTAGAACATTCCAAATTCCTAAACACATCCACGTCGGATTCCACACAGCAGTATACGCACAAACATAAGAAACTACATTTGCTGCAACGCTATCGTCAAGAGCAGGAACAACAGGAGCTATTACAACGCCAAAAGTTGGAAGAACAAGTACAAACTAGTAATAACCAGAGACTTTGCAATCCTTCTGATGTTAAGTCGGAGGAAATGACCCAAGACTCTTTACGTAGCCGCGAGGAAAGGGCTGGATCCACTCATAGCAATGCGAGTAGTTGTCCAAGTAGCACGGGTACGTACAGCAAATCTAAAAGAATGCATAAGAAGCTGTTGAGTAAGACAGCTATAATGGCACATCTGGAATTGCCGCCACGAAAGTCACCACGCGAACATGCGTCCACTTTAGCCTTGGTGAGCTGCATAATCAAGCAGCGTCAGGATTCGCTGAGTAAACCAAATTCGGAAACTGATGAACCTCCTATAACACCCACGGAAACAAAAGCGATAGTTTTGCCCCCGGCAAATTCAGTTGTGAAGGAAGCGGAAATTGCCAAGGCGCTGTCCCGCTTGAAAACTCCACCTCCGCAAGATACCCAACCACAAAAACATACTCGAGAATCTCCTTTGCCTCAGGCGACGGTGGTGAACTCTCCTCGAACTCGCTCGCAGGCGGCCACTCCCGTGGAAGAGCTACGATTTGCCACCGAAATATCGGAGAATGTTAAACGAATGCGAAGAGGCCGTAATAAATACGATTATTCCCCACCTTTTGTGGCTCGGTCAGGAAGTGCTCGTTCCTCCAAGAGTAGATCAGGTGGTAATACTATAGCTTTTAACTTGTTTGGCAGTAGAAAATCAACTGTGAATATTTCCTCTTGCACCACATCCAGACAACGATCACAAACACCAAGTACTGCAAATAATAAGTCTATAGGCCGAGAATCCAAACAATCAAATGGTGGTAGTAAAACGAATGCTTTAGTCAGGCAAAGGGGTTACCGCGGTGGTATAAAACCGGTTAAAAACGTTTTGCCATCAATACGCAAAACGGGCTCCAAGAGAGGCGTGCTGGAGTTTGAAGTAGATTCTACGGCTTTGGATGTGTTAAAGAAAGCTACGATGGAATATGAAAATCCCAAACTATTAGAATGGCAAATAGACAAATTTTTATCTCATACAGATGAGGGCTACGATTTTGTCGAAGATGAACTTGTCAAAATAAGTGCAACAACACCGCCCGTGGGTCAAAATGAAGACGAAGACGAAATGGAAGCAGAAGTGTTACAAAATTTTCCTGCACCAGCTCCCAATTCTGTAATGATCAATACTCCACCCGCCACAGATTATTTTTCAAGCGATTTTGATCTTTATGATCTAATTCAGCAAGATATTCCCACGGATTCCCACAACGGTCCAGGACATGTCACCGCCAATGACAGAAAATTGAAGAAGTTTAGCATTTTCAATACTGCCCACATGCAAGGTTACTATCGCAAACGAAAATATTGGAAATCTAATCGCACGGGATGGCCCAAAGTTCCTAAAAAGAAGGCTGTCACCAGGCAACAGTCGAAGCAAAACAAAATTTATTTCCTTCAAAATGGAACAGTACTGGAGGGTGGCAACAGTGTTGATAATAAAGTCATCGTGAAAGAAGAGCAGAAAGATGAAGTTGATGACACAACGCAAGACCGAACCAGGGAAAGTTGTGTAATCACACCCCCTGACTCGGAAGTCGAAATGGCGACGGCAAATGCTTGTGCACATCGAATTCAAAAAGTGGAACAAGTGGAAAGCGTACTAATGGACGAGGAATACGTGTCACAAATCGGTTTGAATGAAGACTCACAGACCGTCAACGACGATGAAGAGGAAGATGAAGATGACGAGAATGATGACGATAATGAAACTATAGCCGATTCTATTGAGGAAGAAGTTAATAGGCCGAAAGGGTCAGATTTCGGTGCTAATATCGAAGAAGAAGAAGACGAAGACAAAGAACGTGAGGACGATGACGATGAAGAACTTGATGACACTCAAGATGCGGTGGAATGTAGGAAAATCCTGAAAAAATCGAAGAGATCTTCAAACAAATCGTTTCACAACAATGAAGATGATGAAGATTCGTGTGAGCCCCAAGAAAAACGCCTACGTTGTCTGGACGAAGTATCTACATTAAGTCCTTTGGACAAGTCACGATCAAACCTTTTAAATCATAGCGCGGCAGCAACTTCCACACCAACTGCGCCGTTTATGCGGGCCTTGAGACGCACCCCTCAATTGAACGGCAGTTTGGGAAGTTGCATAAGTCCCAGCGAGAAGGCTGGGGACAACTCCGATATTTTTACCGTTTCTTCCGATGGGCTGGACACAGATCTCGATTTAAGCAATTCACACTCGCAGCTAAGAAATACGATAGGCGATGATGACCATCATCACCACCATCATCATCATCATCATCACGACCATATTACGAATTCTGGGCAAAATAGTAGCAGTACCACAACACCGAAAAGAAAATTTGATTTATCTAAATACGCTCCCACAAATGCTGCTTCATGTGCCGCTGAAGCTGCAACTGCCGCTGTAAAATCATTAGCTATCTCCCAATTTCTGAAAAAAGAAGTGCGTGTCCAATGCCGCCGTTTGCGTGCACCTTTCAGACGGTTTCGCTATCGTAGATAGGGGCAGGGTTACATTTTAATACCGATATTTGACTGAATGCTTGGGTAAGAAACAAGAAAATAGCGGCCACAAAGTGAAAAAAGAGCTTTCAATAAAACAAAAATGAAGCAACAGCTTATGTGCAAACTTGTGGTAGGATTTTGTGATATTTTGAATTTGTTTTGTCTTTGCCAAGTATTAAAAAATGATATCTGTGTTTTCATAAGTATTTAACGATTGCTTGTTTTTTCCATTTCTTTACGAGAATTAAAGAAATATGAGAAAGTGATCAGAAAGTAATCGAAAGATTGCAACATCATATTTCTTTTCGTTCTCTCAATGTGACAATGAAAATGCAAATTATTTTAATGTAGAAAACTGTTGTTTTTTGGGGGAAAAATTAAAATTCTTGCTGAAAGGACTCTCGAAGAGAAAGATTTTGAAGAAATAGATGAGTTTCAAAGTTGACTTTATTAGAGAGAAATGGATTAAAAGATAACTTCTTTTGAAGTGTAAAAATGTTATTTTTTTTACCATAGCAATCCTATCCTATAGATGGTGCAGTTGAGAAAACTATTATCGTTAGAAGTAAACCTAGTCTGTTGGCTTAAACGTTGCTGTTTTAGTTTAATTTGTATTGCAAACTATATTTAATACAACTTTTCGACCTCCCCGTTGGCTTTGTCTAAAAGAGTACAAGCAGCTTGTTTTTAATTGAAGGCCCAGCATGAGTTATTTTAAATCAAAAAATTGCCGTAATCAAAAGGTTCTCTAAAATCTATAGTGTTTGTTACAATATGATAAGCGAAGGCTGTGAAGCGATTTCAAACTTTTGAAGTCAACGCTAATTCACATTTTTCTTCTGTAAGAATACAATTTAACTTCTTTCCTCGATAAATTTCGAATTTCTTAAGTCAGCGCCAGCTAACATCCTTTTTCTATACAAATACATATAAAAATTTTTCACAATGGATTTATTGTTGTAGCTCTGTGCCCACATAGCTCTATGAAAATCTGTATAGAATATTATATTCAATAAAATTATTGTTACAAGAAGTTATCATTGTGATGAGGATAATGTTGACGAGAACGATAATGTTAATGCAACCATGGCCATTTCTATTGAGGAAGAAGTTAGGAGGCCAAAAGTCGACGACGTTTTCACATAAATCATTTCACAACAATGAAGTCGTTTAAAGACCTTTTTAAAAATCCCTATAGAATATTGTGTTCGTTAATATCATCTTTGCAAGAAGTTGTCATCATGTCTTCTACCGTAAAGAGCCGCATCTTCATATTGTGGGTGATGCAAAATGACAATTACATACTGTTGCTTGCGTCCATGAGAAACGGGGATCACCGCCAACTAATCATGCGAATGTGTTTTCCACTGTAAATATTACCAATATGAACTTTCACTTGAATAAACTTTTACTTAGTTCGAGATATTTTACAACCGCATAAACATTTCTTAATCCCACAAGCTATCACAAGTTTATCAAAAGTTCCTTTAAAGGAAAGAGAAAAAGCTTTTGATTTTTTATACCGGCATCCCTAATATCCTGTTGTATCTTAACAAATGAAAGAATATATTTTTTTGTAACTTATACGAAAATTAAGATAAATTTAGACTAAATTTTGTAAAAAGCTTAACATCCAGTACACCACCACAGACACCCAAAATTATATCAATTTTATTGTTGACATTTAGCAACTCCCTGATATTTAGGGGCTAAATTTCGCTCACTCACACAAGACCATAAGAACAAGGTCCGACCCGGTTCAATAACTTTGATTATATTTTCATCAAAACGTCTGTTAATTTCATATGGATTTGAATTGTTATTTATTTTAACACTTATTTATGGCGTTTAATAGTGTCATTTCAAACATGTTACCGTGTACTTTGGAAATATAATATTTGTCTACGTTATTTGTCTAGGACGAGGTTCAAATCCTGTTTTTTTTTTTTTAATTTCTGTAATTTTATGTGAAGTATTACGTTTGTCTTTTTTTTTTGAACATGCTCTCAATGTAATTTACATCAAATCAATATTTTCCATGTAGACGTTACTGAAATAGCATAGATACAATATTTTTTTCCTCTCCTTCTCCCCTGTTGTAAATCACATTTGTTTAGTAAAAAAATAGTAAAAAGCCGAAATGCGTATATAATAAAATAAATGTATGAAGTCTGTAGACATTAGGTTTAATATAACATAAATTCTATTATTAAATAAATAAAACATCAAAATAGTAAATGGTCATTATTAATTTAGTTTGTTATTAATTTATCAGTTAATTTTTACAATACCCTAAATATTCATGTATTTATATGTGAGTATTTTATATAGAATCGAAATATCAATCAGAATCGCAAATGATTGACAAAGAATCAAATTCTATTTTTTTTTTGTTTTCAGATTTTTTTTTTTATTAAATATTTTACACATGAAAAATATCCCTTGAACCACCCCTTCCACTCTGTACCACGTAACTTTGTAACTACTTTTAAATAATTTAAATATAATGTAAAAAAAAAGAATTATATATATATAATAATCAGCAAAGAAAATCTTAATGTAACTTATAAATAATAATCAATCATGAGTGGTAAAAAAGTAATTTTTCCTTTTTGAAAGAAAATCGACGAAATTTAAAACAAAAATATAAAAAACTGTGTATTTAAAACAAATTTTAGATTGTAACAATTTTATGTTGCAATATAATAAAGAAAAAATATTAAATAAAAATAAGATGAGTTACTTTTTTGAAATCTTCGAAATCTAGGCTACTTCACGGATTAGTACATCACCCTAACGCTAATTCACTGTTCACTTTTCACTACCTACTCACTTTTACATTGCTCATGGATCTTCTATGGCCGAATATAGGTTACATTATTGGCTAGTTATCGCGCAATTTTTTTGATATGCGATGCCCATTAATGATATCTAATGCATTGATATGTGGGCTATAATCATATAGACTGAGACTGTTTTCTTTTTTATTGTCGAATTTTAATCTTGCGGAACTGCGTGCCAAAGTGACCTATAGTGATGTGAAAAATAATGCCTACATCGTTGGGTTGGCGGGCTCATGGAGTTTTAGTCGCTATGAATCACTTCGACGGGAAGCGTCGCGCATTTTGCGTGCGCGCATTTTACGAGAACTCTCGTTCATATATTGCTACTAGGCGACTATATTGTGCTGAATATGGACTACGGCGAATTAGTGAAGCTCCGAGTGCTAATTTAATTAAAATATGGGTAAAGCGTTTTGAAGAGACCGGTTCAACATTTAAACCACAAGCAAATTGTCGCCTAAGAACATCTAGGACCGAAGACAATGTTGAGAGAGTTATGGAGTCAGTACGAGGAAATCCACAAATGTCGACTCGCAAGAGATCGTCTGTCTTACAATTATCGCGACGAAGTTTGCAACGAATTTTAACATTGGATCTTAAACTGCATCCATATAAGATGCAATTAACACAAGAATTGAAAGAGTCTGACTTCATAGTAAGGGTCGCATTTGCTAATGAAATGCTTAATCGATTTTCCAATTTTGACAATATCCTTTTCTCTGACGAGGCTCATTTCCTTATGAATAGGTTCGTAAACCGTCAAATTTGTCTTTACTGGAACAGTGAAAATCCCAAAATCAAACACCAGAAACCATTGCATAGTCCTAAGGTGACAGTATGGGCAGCAATCTCTGACAGAGGAATAATTGGTCCTTGTCTCTTCGAAAATGCGCGGTGCCAAAACGTCACGGTTAATACGGAACGCTATGTTGAGATGTTGGACGGATTTTTGACTCCAGAAATTGAAAGTTTAAGAATAGTTAATTCCAGAACTTGGTTCCAACAAGATGGAACTACCTGTCACACATCAAATAACTTCATGCCGGTGGTGAAGCAGATGTTCCCTGGCAGACTGATTTCGAAAAGGGGTGATATCCCATGGCCCCCACGTAGTCCAGACTTGACGCCTCTTGACTTTTTTTTTGTGGGTCCCTTTGCCAAAATACCAACCTTCTCGATTGCGATCAGTGAGCACTCTTGAATGAATAATTGATAATGTGAGCACTCTTGAATGAATAATTGATAATGTTTTGGGAGAAACCGGACAGGTTCCACCCGCCTGCGAGGCAATTGCGGAGAAGGTGTTCTATGGCCTCGTCCTCCTCTTGATCCCCACAGCCCCTGCAGAAGTAACAAGTCGCAACCTTCATTTCCATTGCATGTTTTCCAATCAGACAGTGTCCCGTCATGGCGGATACAGGCAATGAGGCGAGACGTTGGGTATTGATAGCGACAGCAGTTTGTGTGAACATTTCAGATCTAGGCGAGGCCACATCTGTGTGGATTGATCACAGCCTCGGATAGACGCCCACCTACCATTTGCTGCTAAATATGCTCTATCTCGCAGTAGGAGCTTGCAAGTGGCTAGAGGAATGCTCACGGACTCTAACTCGGTTGGAATCTGTAAGATTGTCACTAGCCTTCCTAACTCGTCTGCTGTGCAGTTCCCAGGTATGTCCCTGTGGCCCGGCACCCGCATAAGATGAATGTTGAAGTGCTGAGCAATCTCGTTAAGAGATCTGCGGCATTTCAGGGCTGATGTTGAGTTCAGGAAGACAGAATCCACGGATTTAATGGCAGGTTGACTGTCGGAGAATATGTTAACGCCATAGTGATGACGTTATGTCTCAACCTTTTTGCCACTTCCTTAATGGCTAAAATTTCGGCCTGATCAACTTACTATACTTAGCCCTAGGTCTTTGGAGTAGACTCCAAAGCCTACCCGATTATTTAATTTTGAGCCGTCTTGTAAGTTCTACATTTCCACGTATATCTATCTGGTATAAGTATATGATACTTCTTGTCAAACAGTGGTTCAGCCAGAGTGTAGTTTATGGTACCTGTTATGTCAGCCACCACGTTAAGGATTACACTGTGGCCATAACCGCTGTTCGACCACTGTGACAGCTCTATTAATCTTACCGGCGTAGCTGCGGCAGTCGGCATACTAATTATGTCCAGGAGTAGTAAATGCTAAATTACATTTAGTGCATCGAATGGGGTGGTGCGGAGCACATGAGTGATGCACAGACCAGCCATCCTTTGAACCTTGTTTAGTATTCTACAGTATGTGGACTTCTCAAGAGCCTTCCACCAGACGATAACTCCATACAACATTATCGGTTTTACTACTGCATTATACAACCAGTGAACAATGCGAGGCTTTAATCCCCATTGTTTCCCTATTGACCTTTTGCTCGCATATAATGCCGCTGTGGCGTTTTTCGCTCTGTCCAGAATGTTGAGTTTTAAATTCAGTTTTTTGTCCAATAATACACCAAGATATTTTGCACAGCCCGCGAAGGAATTCCAGTACCTCCCAGGGAGATATGATCCACAGGTGGAATCTTGTACCTCCTGGTGAACAGAACCACTTCGGTCTTGTTTGGATTTACTCCGAGACCGTTTTCCCCCTCCCAGTTCGTTACAGTGAGAAGGGCTCTTTGAAGGATGTTTCTGAGTGTTGCCAAAAACTTCCCCCTAACTGCTATTGCATATCGTCTGCGTATGCGACAATCTTAACACCAGCCTTCTCTAAAGAGAACAGAATACTGTTGAGGGCGAGGTTAAATAGTAGGGGAATAGAAAACCACCTTACTTACTAATCTGCGGATGTAGCTTTAGAGTGATACGGGTTTATTTGAAGAAACCGAAGTACCATCTGATTTCTCCACCATCGTCCACATCTCCCCTGTTGATCGCCAGCACCAGGCTGTTCTTGACAATCTTAGCAAAGGACCTTGGACCAGTGTTACCATTGATCCTTTTGGATCTTTTGGATGCCGGCACACCATCAAGGGATCGCAGCCCTTTTTCGGCCAACTTTACGGCAGGCGAGGCATCCTGTTTATCAGAAATGTCTCGTGCCCATTTCAGAGATTCCCTCTACTTTGCGGTCAGTGTATTCGGGTCGATCTTGCTAGATCTTTCAAAAATTTTGAGAGCTTGGCGTCGACCGTTATACTTTTTCCTCGAAGGTCTGGTGTGTTTGCCTTTCGAGACCGAGGTTCCAGGCAAATTACCAGCCTTGGAAGAGGTCGGATCATTGGACCTGTTGACAGGTCGAACCTTGTTCTTGTTAGTCTTCGTATTCGTATTGTTTTCTGTATCGTTTCCAGTGTTGTATGCCGTCGTCGGTGTATATACATATTTGTGTAGTTTTTTGTTTGTTCCTATTTGTTTTTATTTTTGTCCCGTTCCATGTTTGGCCCCACGAGCTGTAGGGGTAAGTACGCGATGAGGATTATTGTACTATACTGAGGCATCCAGGTATCAGCAAGGCTCGCGTTCTAATACAGTCGGTAATCATTGACTGCAAACCTGAAAGCCATGTGCACGGGTCGCATAACACTCAGAGACTTAGGGGTTTGTTTTTAGCATAACCACTACTACAATTTACCATCAAATCCATGAGAGGGAGTTCCAGAGGAATGGGGAGACCCCCTTGTGGTGATTGATAATAAACCATATATGCTATGTAGGTCTTAGATGAGCCATAGGATTTGGTTTACCTCAGTGAGTAGACAACAATTGTGAGTAACCTTTGGTTGTATTACATTTCCACAATAGAAAGCCACTGCATCGCGACAAGATTGTTATCCTCGGCAGAGGTAGTCCGCAGTAGTATGTCTCCGTAATACTTGGTCCACGCACTTGGGTAGTTTTTTTTTTAAACCAGGGTATAATACTCTTAGCCTCCAATCATCGGGCATGCATTTGTTTAGATAAATCGTAATGTCAGAACTTCTTCACTACCTCTTCACTACACCTTCACTACTCAATTAGAAATAGAACATAATTCCGCGTTTAGGTCGATGTTCTTAAGTTTATTTTGAGACTTGTCAACTGTGTCCAGGAAGATATTTCCCATGTTTCCATGTCAAGTATTACAGAGTTCGATCTAAATGCGGGAGTGTCTAACTGCACGTCTTATTTATTAAGATCTTCACATCATATTATTCAGTTGGTCAGATATTGCATTGACTAGGTTATCAGCCGGATAGTCCGTATGTGGACTATGTGGAATAGACATTTCACAAGTACGTTTCCTACATCGTAGCGATAATGTATAACTTTATTTCAATTTAAGCCCAATTTCTCTAATGAATCGAAATCGGTTTCCGGATATGGATAACGTAATTGTTGCCAAAATGTTGTCTAATCTTGACACATTTTAAGTTATGTTAAGGACCTAAATTATAGCAGAAATTCAGCGAATTTATACCTATTACAAGTTTTTCGGTTAAACATTTGAAGAACAGGGTGGCGCAATAGAACGTGCATATTTAAAAAATAGATTAAAAAATAAATACAAAAGGTATGGTTAAAATAAATCTAAGGCATTGTAGAGTAATAAATGGAGTTTATTTTTTAAAAATAACATCATCTAAATGGTGACCTTCTCTACGACGGCACTCCTCTAACCGCAAACGAAAATTATTGAAAATTTTCTTTAGTAATACTGGTGTAATGGCTGCCATTTCACCACGGATATTCTCCTTGAGCTGAACGATGTTTCTTGGATTATTACTGTAGACTTTGTGTTTGAGGTATCCCCACAAAAAAAGTCAAGAGGCGTCAAGTCTGGACTACGTGGGGGCCGTGGGATATCACCTCTTTTCGAAATCAGTCTGCCAGGGAACATCTGCTTCACCACCGCCATGGAGTCATTTGATGTGTGACAGGTAGCTCCATCTTGTTGGAACCAAGTTCTGGAGTTCACTATTCTTGAACTTCCAATTTCTGGAGCCAAAAATCCGTCCACCATCTCAACATAGCGTTCCGTATTAACCGTGACGTTTTGGCCCCGCGCATTTTCGAAGAAAAAAGGACCAATTACTCCTCTGCCAGAGATTGCTGCCCATACTGTCACTTTAGGACTATGCAATGGTTTCTGGTGTTTGATTTTGGGATTTTCACTGTTCCAGTAACGACAATTTTGACGGCTTACGAACCCATTCATAAGGAAATGAGCCTCGTCAGAGAAAAGGATATTGTCAAAAGTGAAAAATCGATTAAGCATTTCATTAGCAAATGCGAGCCTTGCTATAAAGTCAGACTCTTTCAATTCTTGTGTTAATTGCAGCTTATATGGATACAGTTTAAGATTCAATGTTAAAATTCGTTTCAAATTTCGCGTCGCGATAATTGTAAGACAGACGATCTCTTGCGGGTCGACATTTGTGGATTTCCTCGTACTGACTCCATAACTCTCTCAACATTGTCTTCGGTCCTAGATGTTCTTGAGCGACCATTTGCTTGTGGTTTAAATGTTGAACCGGTCTCTTCAAAACGCTTTAGCCATATTTTAATTAAATTAGCACTCGGAGCTTCACAATACATGAACGAGAGTTCTCGTAAAATGCGCGCACGCAAAATGCGCGACGCTTCCCGTCGAAGTGATTCATAGCGACTAAAACTCCATGAGCCCGCCAACCAAACGATTGATCCGTTTTAATAATTAATCGATTTTCCCAAGATTCTTTTGAGACGAGTTTTTCACCAGTAAAATCATTCGCCATAGAGAGGAACGGGTGGTAATCATTTGGTGTGGAAGTGGAAGTTTTGGCGAATCAGTATCGATGTGTGTGGCCATTCTATAATATGATTCAGACGGTCCAATTGTTGATAGAACAAATACGAATTAAGAGTTTGGCAGGAAAGCAGATGATTCCCGGCCAAACAAAAAGTAAAATATTCCTGACCGTCAATTCTGGCTTAGCAATCGTTTATATCATCTCACCGCATTTCGGCCACGGCCACCTTCATTTCATGTTGTCGTAAGTGACGCACTTTTCGTCACCAGTCACCATCCGATTCAGAAATGGGTCGATTTGCCGATAGGTCGAATTGCCGATGGGTCGATTTGTCCATGAGATCTTTTAGCGTTAATTTTTTTACCCATCCTGCCAAATGTTTAGTTCCTGGAAAATCAAACGGTGCTTACAAGATGGTCGGACTTTACGATTTTCATTATTCTATAAACTTCTTCGATAATTGTCCAGAACGTAGTGCACCTTTGGCATCAAAATTATCGAAATGGGATGGATAAAACCAATAATGCGTGTGCTTGGCTGTTACAGTATCACAACCATCAATTCTATTCACACTTTTAGTCGCCTGAGTACAAAGTCTTATCTTTTTAACGCCACCTGGCATAACCCGATCGCTGTTAAACAACGTGGGATACAGATCACTAAAGCTGTCTTTGGAAAAATAATAGATTCTTCTTACTATAGGACATAGTCCACTGAAATCTGCAAAATTATTGAAGTATTGAAGAAATATATCGGCCAATAGAGCAGTATCATCTTCCTCTCTTGTTACTCTAACCATCTCAACTTTCACTCCTCTGTATCTAATTTCATACTGCATAATTTATACCGAGCAAAGTTCTCAATGAATTACTGGCAAACTGATCCCACAAATCTTAGGCATTTTGAAAGAGCAGAGTGCGTCGTTTACTGGACATCTTCCCCACTTCTTCATCTTATTACCACTAAAAATTTGAGTTGAATAAAGCGAATATAGAACATTTCTGTTTCAAATAGCCGGGATGATTCTATTTCCCTTTTTGTGGTTAATGGAAAAAAGAAATGTGTAAACCCCAGATGTAATAACTGATCCACTTATATTTGTTTTGCTTTATAGATTTGCGAAAATTAATCAAATATGAAGAACGTATGGGTGTAAATACTTTTCAAGATGATTACTACGAGAGTTTGTTCCGCCGTACCACGGCCAGTTATCGTGCCAAACATGACAAAGAGAATAACAACAAAGTATCTGCCCCAAGGCATCGAACCTATGATGATGATGATAAGCCAACAACAAGTAAAAATGCCCAAATACGACAACGAATCTTACAAGAACGTAATGGACCCAAGGAAGGTGATTCAACAACTGACAATAGCTTTGAAACTCGACCTACCAGGAAGACCAATACGAAATCATCATCTGGAATTAGCCAAGGCTCCATAAAACGGACTGTAGAAGATATGGTGGCAAAAATTTTGCAAGAACGCTTTTCAAACTCACCAATTACCAAGGCCAATAAGGGTGTCAAAGATGATAATGCCCAAAAAATCACATTTATGGATCCAATAGCCTTGAAATCTGTTGTAGCAGACCTTGTGAATAAGGTTTTGAAAGAGAAACTAACAGGACAACAGGAATGCAGTGATAGTCTTGCATCAAAACCCCTTAAATCTATTATAGATGATATAGTTGTAGAAAAATTAAAAGAGCATTTTATAAACCTACAAAATTGTTCGATTCCTAGGAAAAATATTAACGTAGGAACTTTAAATGTGGATGCTCAACAGGAATTGAATTTGTCTAAAGAAAGATCATCTTTTTCAAATCCAAATAAAACAATAGACAGTCAAGCTTTGATGGCAGAACTATTGGCGGACGATAAGCCTCATTCGCAAGGTAAACTCCCTTCTACTTCGAAACAACATTCCCACAAGTCCCGATGCAAGACTCCCGAATGGGAGAAATTGAGCGATGAAAAGGCCGCCGGTACGGGCATAAAACGTTTGCCTAGATCCCAAAACAAAGCTCCGGAATGGGAAGAAACCGACGGTAAAACTAAACGGCAATCGGCAAGTACTACTAAAGATGTACGTGCTCGCAGTCCTGCCCAATCCTCAAGTGGACGTAGTTCGCGATCTCATCTAAAAGGCACTGGAGTTTTGAGTAAGTTTTATATTGTATCTTAAAAATTCAACTTAATTTATTATTTAATATGCCTATAAGTCGCCCGCTCCACTTCTCAAGGCCGTTCTCGCAAACCAAATAACTCGGATCCCGTGGCTTTATATCAGTACTATAAAAGTGAGTGGGACTATTTCCGTAAACAGATTCCAGGAGAGAGTAACCACAATCGTTTGCGTTGGCATGTGCGACAACGCCTATTGGACCCGGAATAATTTCCACTGATGACACCGATTTCATTTATTTAGTTTTCTCCTAATCAATTTTTTGTATTTTTAATAATAAATGAAAAAAGATTGCATAAATTAAAACAAAATTCTAATTTAATTTAATTGGAGGAAAGACCATCACCCATTTGCAGCGATATTCGCGACTACTTCTTAGTTGCTTTCTTAGTTTCTCTTCTTCTCTTTCTTTATCTTTCTTAGTTGCTCAATACAAATAGAATCAATGAGAAGGCCTAAACTTCTAGTACTGATTCTTGGCTTGTTAAAATTGACATCAGGTAAGAAAATATTTTCAATTTCTCCAGCTCCCTTTCACATAAAGAAAGCATATTCGTATAGCCAATGTTAGCAACATTTTCGGCAAATGAAATTTTCAGCTTCTTTTCATGTGGGAGGGAAATATATGTTTGTCTTTGTATTTTCAATAAAATATAGAAAAAAAATCATCAAACGTTTCAAACATAGAAATCTCCGTGTAGAAAAAGCGAAAAAAAAAATGAAAATTCAATTTGCCTTGCATACCAGACCGAAAAATAACTTACAATGGCTTACGCTGACAACTTTATTGTCAGATCACGAATAGCAATAGAAAAACTGCAGGCGATTTTTAAGAGTGTAGTAAAAATGAATCCATTATTTTTTCAGTAGATGGCTTTAGTATCTTTATCTTGTGTTGTATAAGTGCGAGCGGGTTAAGCTAGATGGCATTAGAAAGATCAAGTACTCAAAATAACTACTCAGACTCTTTTGTTATTGCTTGATTTAGTATTGTTTGAGCAATCGTCAAAGATGGACCCCAGTAAAGAGAGGATTTCTCATGTTTTACAGTTTTTCTTCGATTAAGCTATATATTTTCTTTCTTTTCACAAGGAAAAAATTTAACAAGACATTTTTATACCAAAGATGCACCACTCTCTTTAAATGACGATAAAATAATAAAAATCGTCAAGTTCGATAGTTATGTAAGTCCTGTTTCGATTACCCAAGATCTAAATATTGCACAAAAACCAATTTCGATCCACTTGAATACGACTGGAATCAAAAAAAAAAAAAAACTCGATGTATGGTGTTCCATACAAGTTAACGCAATAAAAAATCCATAGTCCGAATTTCCACCAACAAATCGACCCATTTCTGACACAGATGGTGACTATTGGAAAAAGTGGGTCATTTATGGCCAAGTTAGGATTGACAATCGGGTAGACCTTGCTTTGTGTATGGTAGGATTGGCAGACAATTATCTACAGTGAGTTTTTCTCCTAGGGCTAATCTCTTAATTCGATGCTGTACTGTCAACATTTCGAAAGTCTTAAGGAAGCAGTCGCCCAGAAGCGATCATCTTTGGCCAATAGGGAAAGTATTGTTTTCCCATCAGGACAACGCCGGATCACACACACATCGATACTGACTGAACGGAAGCTGTGAGAGCTTGGCAGGAGGGTTATTAGGCATCCAACTTATAGTCCGGACCAAGTGAATTATTTTGCAGGTGAAAAATTCACCTCAAGAGAATGTCTATCTTCTCTTGATTGAAGTTTTTGATAATAGGGACGAGGGTTTCTATGAGAGAGGTATATATACCTATATATATATATATATATATATATATATATATATATATATATATATATATATATATAAATAAATTATAAAAAAATAAAATAAAATAATAAATAAAAAAAAAATTATGGCGATACTACATTAATTAGAACTTTGCCAATACAAAAAATAGCGAAAAATGTTTGCTTTGTTAGAATAGATGATAAAAGTTATTAATATGATTTAGTAGACTTTGGCAGCACATGGAATGACAAAAAGTCAGTGCTTTTTCAGTACAAGAAATAACAAAAATCTGTTGTTCCATAATATTCAGATATTTAGACATTTCTGTTTACTCGTATTAAATAACTTATTGAAACTGAACATAAATAAATTATTTTTAAGGTAAGAAAGAGAAATTATCAGCCGTCATTAAAGATAACTTTGGTAAAATAATATAAGTATAAAACAACACATGCAATTTATGACTGATTTTCGACAAGTTAGCTAAAAAATTTGTAGAATTTACGCAATTTTTGGTATACAGTAAGTAAATTTGGTATACAGTACGAACATTTTTATTCAACTGCTTGAGAAGACAACTGAATCATTTTCATTTCGGCATAACCGTGAATATGAAATACTTTGCTATATGTGATATGCTTGTACTGAGCATTTTGTTAAGGGCTGCACAGGTCAATAGTCTAAAGATTAGTAGCGGAGAACACTCTTTGAAGTTGTATAAATAGAAATTCCAATGAAGTTATAATTTCTCAAAGAAAAATAGCCCACTTTTTGTCGTTTTTGAATTAGCGACTTCCGAAGCTGACATTCCTGTGAAGCTTATATGTCACTGGCCGGCGCAAAGTCGTCAGTAGATATAAGCAAAAATCGTTAAGGCATTTTACTCTCTTTTTTGAAGATGATTATACGGGAAGTTGTAGTAAACACGACTGGCACCATCACCATCATCGCCGGCCGAAAAATGTGATAAGGGTGAAAATTCGGTAAGGTAAACGAGGACAAAAGTAAATTATAATTGTTTACAAACAGGTGCTTTTATGAGCTAAGAAAACAACTTGATGAATGACAGATCCAACTGTACCAAGCATTGGTCCTACTTGTTCTGTTGTACAACGAATGATGAATCATTTTAAGGAGACTTTGGGAGAAAAACCGTAGGTAACGGAAAGTATCAACGTCGTATGAATCATGAGCTTTATGGGCTATCTGCCTGCATATATCGACGTAATCAAGCGCATCATATTGTAAAGACAAACCAAAACTCTCCAAGCTTGTAAAGTAATAAGAGGATAAATAGTCTTATATACAATTTTACTGTGACATTTGCTTAGCGATTAATCCTTCAATAAATATTTATGAGAAAAGATACAGGGCTTTAGCCAAACTTTCATATATTTCTCTATTGTGGTATTTCGAAAATAGTTACCACAACACCGATTGAATATTAATTTTCCCGTACTGGTTCTACCGTATTGCACTACTGCATTTTTGTTGCCGATGGCCATTCCTTCTGAGTGCATTCAAGGTGATGCAATAACAGTAACTTCACATAACGGTTCAGTTTCTACTTATTTGTTTCTCCTACTTCCACACATCACCTACAAAAAATTTCAAGCCCTGGAAGTGTCCCGTTATTTTTATTCGCTCTTTTCTTTTAAATGATTGAAAAATGTGTTCTTCTTTTTTGGTCCATTTGAATAGCACCCCTCCCTCACTTGATAATCAGTTTAAGTGTGAAAGTCTTTTGTAGGTCATCATTAATCAGATCGGTAATGCAGTAATTGTGTATAATTAAATATAAAACAATCGATTTTAAGTAAAATGGGCCGAGCTAAATCCTTGAGTGTCGAGGAAAAATCCAAAATTAAAACCTACATGGATTGTGGACTTTCTATTCATCAAATAATCAGAAAAACTAATAGAAGTCGCAAAGTTATGTCGACATATTTACGTGACACCGAAGGCTATGGAAATAATATGAAAGGTCGAACAGTAAGTGCTATTATAGTCGCTGAGAAGAGAGCTATTCTGAGATATGCCTCAAACTCACATGACTCTGTTGCCAAATCAAGGAAAAGGATGGCGTAAGTGCAAGTGTATCAACGGTAAAAAGAGTCATTTTCAAAGCAGCACACTTGCAACGCTTGAGACTTAAAAAGAAACCACCGCTAGACAATCTCTGTAAGGAACGCCGCCTTAATTTTTGTCGTAAGACTATGGAGTAGAGAGTGGAATAGAATTATATTTTCCGACGAAAAAAAAATTAATGCAGAGGGTCCTGATGGATATAATTACTACTTCCACGATCTTCGAAAAGAGAGGCACCTACTCAATCGATTACACAGCCGAAAAGGTGGAGTTATGGTATGGGGTGCGATCTCTTATTATGTCACAATAAAGCTCCAGTTTCTCTCTGCAAAAATGAATGCGACTTCCTACAAAGCCGTGCTGGCAAAAGCTTTCCCTGAAGTTAAAAATGTTTTCGGAGACTTGCAATGGAAATTCCAGCATGACAGCCCTCCAATCCACACACGAAGAGTCGTCAAATCATAGAATGAAAGCCAAAATGTTGAGGTTATCATGTATTCCGTACAAATTATCTAATTCACACCTTTCATTTAATTTAAAATAATTTATATCTTTATACCTTTCATTCAATTGCATTAAATGCAGTATTCAGCATTGATTCGGCGCATTTGTTGATAAAAACTTAGCGTTTACTTTCATTCATTTTCGTTTAAATTCATTCATTTTGGGGGGGCTAAATTCATTCAATGCACCTAATCTCAAACCCCTGAGGGGTGCTAAAAAATGTTCTAGGAGGGCTAAGTCCACTCTAAGCCCCTAGCACCCCTTTGCTACGCCTATGCACGTCTTGTGTCATTCCGCGCAGTCTTGCACCAATACAAAAGAATGTTGTGTAAAAGTCAGTAAGTAAATCAGTTTCCCTGACTGAAATTTCTGTGTTGGTTATTGTTTTCGGAAAGCAAAAAGCCATGATCGCAAATGCAAAAGAGCGATTTATTTATTTGCTGTTGGAGATTGAAATACTTATATGGCTCAACAAAGAATACAGCATTCGAATTTTATACTATAAAGTAAAGGCAAGTAAAGATAAAGTTCGAACTTTGTGGAAGATGCGCATTCGAAGAACAAGAAAATATAGTCTATCAAAAAAAGCAGATGGGGAACCGAGAGTTACCTTTTTTGATATGAGCAGTGAGTCCTGGCTCATTAGACAGCTCATTATTTGATTGGTTTTGAATATAGCCGATTAATGAAACAGGCTTTCTGCCCATATTAATTTCACCGTTTGCCGCTCTCCGCTGCTTAACATACTCGTATGGCTCATGACTGGTTTGAAAGATCCGACATGAGGCGTTAATTAAATGCATAACATGCATAAAAGGCTGTAGGAGATCTAATAAAAAGTTGGCGAACCCGTAATATGTTGGAATAAGTTTGAAGAAAGACGAATAATACGGATCGTTGCAAAGTTGTTGACTTCTATACGGGCGCCAAAGTTTATGATCTGTTAGACTAGGTTTGATTTCGATTTCAAGCTACGGAAATTTTAACTTTCCATTAGTAGTTCAAATACACATTCTGCCGTCCGACGAAGAAAATGATATCAAACTCTGAAACAACTTAGACTGAAGTCATACTTAGATTTCTAAATTTTTTGAGGTCATCGGATTTAGATATGTAGTAACGTGTACCCCAACGTAAAGCTGCGTCTGCTGACTCTCCCGGTATGTGATTACCACTCCAATTTCTGCGATAGTAATGATATAATGACACTGGATCTACATTATATTTTTTAGTTTTAGGGACCCTTAATGCGTCAGAAGGTACTGCAAGTAAAAGTTACATACACATATATCGCAATTTAAATTTGTAGAGGTCATAACATTCCTTACTAATAGCTCCGGGAATTTTATTAATATATTGGTTATTCGCTAATTCATTAACTTCTAATGATTTGCCGATATGCCCTTTATTGTATTGGGCTGTCTCAAGATGTTTTGCACCATTTGGCGTTTTTTTTGGTTTCCTTTTGTGAATTTGTTTGGCCACACCTGAAACTTTACTATCCCATTTCAAATTTATGATAGAGCTGTGTAATGCAGGCATTGGATTATAATTTAAGAGACAGTAATTGTTTGGTTCGAATCTGTTGTCCTCTTTTTGATTTCGTGTGATGTTGTGATCTTGAAAGCATTTTGCGATTATAAAAGTTGTTGAACTCGATATTTTGTTGACGCATATATAATCTTGAGCAACTGACATCCTTTGAGTGTATTTTGGTTGATTGGGAGCCATGAGTTTAATTTTTTGGTTATTATTTGCCAAAATTACTGAAAATTTTGGAAAATAAATGAAATGTTGTTTTCTATATTGAAAAAATGAAAGTTCTACAACAACAGTCAAATTTGGAAACATATATTTTTATTTTCTTAACAAAAAAGTTTTAAGTAAGTAGATAAGGCGTGCAATAGAGAGTCAACTCTTATCACAGTCTAAAAGCAGTTGGCAGATCTAATGGTAAAGTCGAATGTGGCGACTCGTTTTAAACAAAATTTGTTACACAAAACTAAAGAAAACTAAGAAACGGAAAGCCCTAAATGTTGCCGGATATGTAACCACAATATCCAGATTTTTAGAGATAATAGATAAAAGCATCAATCCGATTGACAGAAGCCCTTGACATCACTGAAATCCTGAAGCTGCAATAGACATGATAAAGTTTTACTTGACACAAAAACTGTGACATCTTACACAATTGTCATAAATTCGGATAAACTTGTAAACGACCGTATCCACATCAATGCAGAATTTTGTTTTATCATGGTGATTTGTTTACACGTCCCGACAAATGGACAAAAACATTCTAGGAGTGTGTAAAAGAAATGTACGACGTGGCCTACCATGGCAAAGACATTACAATTATTCTGGAATATTTTATTGCTAAAATAGGAAGGAAAAACATCCTTAGTCCAAACATCTTTAGTCCTTAAAGCGGGGATATAGAGAGATACAGCCCGAAAGTTCCACCAAATGGTGTGGAAATCTAGACACAGATACGCAGAGTGTGTTGAAATTATTAATTTAGCTCGAAAACGTTTAATTTCGCAGTAATCTGAATCAGTAAAAATTAAACAGCCACCGAAATAAATTTAATACTGCCTACTAAAATTGTTCGGCCCATTACCGCCGCCATTAATTTTGCGTAGACTCGGAACTCTGTTTTTGTGTTCATAACATCTTTCCGAAAGTTAGTTGGCAATTCAAGGAATGTCAGTCAATTGACACTGGTGGAAAACAGAAGGTTCTTCACAACCTCACAACCATTTTTTATATATCAGTCATTATTGTTTTATTACCGCCAAAACGCTTCAAATAAATCAATTATTAAGTGGTATTTATAAGATATCACAACGTCACCTACATAACACAGCAATATTAGCAAATAGTAACAAAGTTCTTAAGGAGAAAACCATGGTGGTCCATCACAACGTTAAAGGTTACGAAGAGTTCTCGAAATTGGTGGGCGAGTTGGAAGGCACCGGCCAACCTATTCATGTATTGTTCTCCGGTGGTAAGGATGAAAATGGAAAAAGTTGGTGCCCATATTGTGTTAAAGGTAAACTAAATGAATAATTGCTATTTTAGGGACGGAGAAAAATCTTATTTTGTAATTATTTGCAGCGGAGCCGGTGATTCATGATGCCCTACCGAAGGCACCTGACCAATCTCATTTCATACACGTCGATGTTGGAGAACGCAGTTAGTGAGTATATTATTATCGTAGTTATTGTTATTTGTAATGATGACTTGATAAAATCAGAAAGTGCTAATAAGTTTTATTGTCGCGATTGATAAGCTAAAGTACACATATGTATGTACAAAGGTACTTACACAGGGGCCTTTAACAATATTTGAATATTAGCCATTTATTACCGGGAGGATTATTCTTGTGGGGCAAAGGGTAGATTGATTAAGTTTCTAAAGTGTGTACAGTGCAGTTAAATGCGACTTGTGGTGAAACAACACATAGTACAATGTGGTTAGTTGTACTATTGTATTGTATGATCATATGTCCTGGTACAAATGTTCAAACTGTTAATTATACGACCGTACAATTTATTTTAAAATTTTGCCTTATTTCAAAGAGGCGGTAACTATGGAAAGTATTTTGAAAGGGCAGACGGTGCTACCATTTAATTGACATTTTCACAAATCGATGAAGCGGATGAAGCAAAATATGAGAATAAAATTATCGATTATGGATTATCTGAATAGGGAAATCTCCAACTGTAATTTCGCGGAAATTAAAGTACTCAAAGCACTTCTTCAAATCACAATACGCAAAATATATTCTGTCAAAAAAGTACCGTGACTTGGTGAATGAACCATAAAATGTTTTTTATTCATTGCATTTCGTTGCATTGACTTCAAAATAGGCCTCTATGTAACAAAATACGAGTACATATATCAACGAATTATCCAGTCATTAAAACACTTTAAACTCATTTTTTTGAATAGACTTCAATTCTCGCCGCCAATTCTCTTCTATCGTGGATGGTAGCAAGATAGAAAATCGATTTCAACTTAGTGACCAACTTTTCCTATTTCGATTTTTGAAGTCGATTAAACGGTATACAAAATCGATTTTTTTCTGGAGTCGACAATAATCTTGGCAGTCCTGTTTTACATCACAATTCTAAAAGCAAAAATGTACACAACGAATTTGGATACGAATTTGTAAATATACCAAACGAAAGAAGAAGGATGAACTCTTGTTCTACAGTTGCAACCAATTCGTTAATAGCCATTTTTAATTTCTCTACTGCAACAATACGTCGTCGTTACTTTTGATGTAATAAATTTTGGAAGAAGTTTACGGACCCAGTGGCTGTACAAATATTTTTGTATAAAAGTTTTTATTAAGTTTCTAGATCCCTTCACCGGCGTATGGAAGATATTGAAACGTAAATTTTTCATAAACCTGGCAGAAGCGTATATAAGCGCAAATTCGAAGAACAATTATAAATCACAAGTTTTCAACAGCAAAACAGCACCTGTGGTCAATAAATCTAATTTTGGCTATTTTTTTTTTAACTGCTTGCAATTTTAGAATACAAAAAGCACACCTGACTGCTAACTGGGTATTGCTCTTGCTATAGAAAAGGGTATTCGTTATATCATTGCAAATATATGTAAGACATAATTACATTTAAGGGGCTGAGACTTATTTTTACAGAATCAGATATCACAATTATGTTTTATAGACATTTGCAGCCTAGTTATGTCGACAAAAGCGTATATTGATTACTCGACCTGAAATATCTCTCATTGAAAATTAATATTAGCGGATTCTTTGCACTAGATATTCGTATATTTTCCGCAAATTAAGTGCCACTTTAGACAATATTTCTATATATATTTTACAGAAAAAATTTTTCTATGATAACATTTCGTAACGGAGAGTGGAAGAAGACACAATTCTTATAGATATATCTTTATTATTACAGTCGTTTTTATAATAGTAACAATTAGCAAAAGACTTAAAGATCGTGTTTAACTTGAAAATTGAATCTATAAACCCAGTAAATATAAGAAAGATACTTTAAATATGTGTTAACATAGAAATTCTCTCCCTGAATATATAGAAAAAGTTTCCCCTAAACCACTTTTTGTAGGCAGTTGTACACCAAAGTACACAGTTCTTTACATTTTATGTGGAGCGAGGTTTTAATATAGCTGACCATATGTTTTCTTAAATTTTGTTGATCCTATCATTGTCGCTCGTCGTTTTCAGCTTAAAATTGGCGTCTGCCGAGAAAATTCTTACAGTAAGTCATCATCAGATACAATGTTGGTGCAGAAAAGATACACTTGAATAGAAATCTGTCGGTACACTTTTTATGTAAAGTGAAATATGGAAAATATGTTTTATTTATAGATATTTGTTTCCAGGTCAATTTGCTATTATCTGTAAGAAAAAACCACAGGAAGTTTTCTAAAAATAGCTGTCAATCAGGTAGTAGAAGGGTCCAGCCATATGCAGTTTTAGTAAGTGCAGTTTATAACCTCTGTTTCCACGGAAAAGGTATTTGCATAAAGCAAAAGTACACTATAGTCGTCTGTTCCATATTTGTTTACTTCAATACACTTTGAGTTTTCTTCTCCAGAGCACTTCATTTTTCTTCAAGCTTCATATACTACGTTACCCTTAATTGATTACAAAAAAGAAGAATCTTCCTTCAGTCTACTTTTTTACTACAGAACTCATTCTTCTTTTTGTTGTAGTAAAAGAATTTGTCAGTCTTTTTATCTTAAGCAAAAAACTGTCAATCTTTCATTGTTTTGAAAGGTAAAATTTATTGTTGTCACAATTTAGTTATAAATTCCGATTTTGTATCATAATTTACTTATAAAATATAATATTTTTGCTATTTTCAGTTGGAAAGATTTGAATTGTCCCTTCCGCAAAGATCCCAACACCCATCTGGTATTTTTACCTACATTGTTGCGCTGGAAGTCCCCACAGCGTTTAGATGGTGAACGTTGCTCTAATAAGGACTTGGTTGAAATGATGTTTGAAGATGACGATTAAGCTAGTGGCTAGTTAAAGATACAAGTATACACACAGATGCAAGTTATAATATAAAAGCTTAATAAATTTATTAAGATTCTGCGCAATCATAACTACTTTTCGTAATATTTTAAATATAGGAATAATCGAGAGGGAATAATTTTAAAGACTACTGGAATTTTCTTCTACAGCATAGGAAAATACATTGGAATTCGTTTTTATTCTCAATAATTACATTTATACTTTTTCATTTCAACCATGACCACATGGATGTTAGTCAATTGAGCCCTAGCATTGGGCGTTAATAGTTTATGGAAGCGATGGTAGTATTGCACTAAGCTAGCTAGAGCTAATTGTAGGAGCTGAGAGCCTGTCAACAACGAAGGGAATGATAGTAAAACTTCACGATTTAATTCTTCTAAAGATTTTTTCCAATTTGCTGAGAAACTGGCTACCAGGGCCAAACTTCTACGTTCTTGTTTGCGCAAATCCTCTAATTGTTCCTTCTCGTAAAGCGGTTCGCACTCTTTGACGAATTGTATAATGCCACCAAAATGGGGAGCCAGAATCTCGTCAACGTACTCGGCACTGCGCGCATTTAACTGTTCACGGAATGCTTCGGCTTCTTTGGAATTGTCCCGGGTGTGCTCCATCAGAACGCCCAGGACGAGATCGTAGTTGTTTATCAAATAGATTAGTTGCTCCTTTCGATTGGGGAATATGGCTGCCATTCGTAGGATGAAACATTCGACCTCGTTTTGTAATTCGAGCAGCAGGCGACTTACAAGTTCATTGGGGAAATGCTCAGAAATGCCAACAATGGCGGCGGAAAATTCTGCATAGCGGCGAGTGATCTAGAATTGGAGAAATGTATTGCAAATGCAATTGAAGTGTAAAGGAGCCAAATAAATTTATATATACACCTATGTTCACAGCACTAATGCAATTTAATTTGATCGCTTTCTACTTACGTAATGCGGTCCCATTTCTTTGCTGAATTTGGTTGGATCGCAGTCACGTATACTTTGAATATTCAACCGGAATACATGTTCAAACCTTGGCCAAAATACTGCTTGCAAAGAATCCCAGTACCTAAAGGAAGGACAATGAAGTGCTGAAGGTGCTACTAACATTTACGAGTCGACTTACTTGTCCAGTGCTGGAACGCATCTTTTATGACACATCAGTTGATAACGGAATATTAGTTGGATACACAAAAACATGGCTATGGTATCGAAGCAATCTTGTATGCTAGTTTCAAGATTTTTCTAGGAAGTAGCAAAATAAAAAAAAGAAGGTTTACTGATCTCAGGTTGAGGCTGTCATCAGTTACTTACAATCATCAGAGTTAAGGTTTTACCCAATATTTGGTTGAACAGATCCTGTGCCTGAGCTCCACGCACCATAAAGAATTCGGTGACAAAGAGATATTCACGACAGGCATTGTCCACCAGGGCATATTGTTCCGAACGGAAGAGAGCCTCAAATGTGTACTACGACGGTACGAATTTCATGAAGTTTATTATATTTCATTTATTAAATTTAAATAAATTGTAAGTTATAAGCCTAAAGACCCATTTTAAATCAAATTACTATATAACACTGGTTCCAGTAATAACTTCATTATTTTTTTAAACTTGTTATGGATGTTATTTGATATATCGGCAAAATCCCAATTTAAATAAAAAACCGAAATAAAAAAAAACGACAAGTTTCGTTGGTTGGGCATGGCCGATTCTAGATTTATTGAAATGAATCAGGGAATTACCAAACTTCTTAATGAAGGTAAGGCGATAAGGTAGTAGATGATGGTAGATGAAATGCTTTTTTCGAATATCCATAAGCTGCATGGCTGACCCGAAGATTTGCTTGATCTCTTATTAAATCGTTGCCACTTAGATAACATTAATTTTGAAAGGGATGGCTTTTAAGAGTAAAATTTCTTTGATCACAATCTACCATTACGATGGTAAAGATTTATGGCAGTTATCGTGCCTACCAGGCAGCTACACAGGCATCGATCAATCAACTTAAAATATCCTGAACATATTTGATCAAAAAATACTTGATACTAAATGCTTCCTCCTATTTGTTCCATTTTTTTGTCAGATCAAACGATATGTATTCGGGCTAAAGTACAACAAATTCAAATTTTTATAGTTTTTTCAATAATATGATAGGCTCAATGGCAAGAGGGGTTCCCTTCATAAGAAAACAGTTTTTACGAATGGAAAATCGTAGCATGTCCATTTGATTACGCTGCAGGCATATCTTCATTTTACTAAATAACGCGTTTAAAATGAATTGACACTACTGTTGAGTTTAAATCTATTGAGATTTGTTAAATAATGTTTGAGTGGAAAAACTTGGTGTTCATTATAAGACGATATTTAATAATATATGAAGCGATTTAATAATATAACAAAAACACTCCATTTAATTGCCTTAACTTTATTCAATACTATTTTCTACAGCCGAACTGCCGCAAGGGTTCTCAATTACAAATGTGGGCAGCCTTAACGAGATGGCCGGAATTTTACCGATAGAACAATATACTATGTTGGTGTCTAACCAATTTTTAGTGATTGTTACATGTCGGTTCAGTCCAATAATCAAATTTTGGATTTCGTCAGTCATCGAATTTTTATTAAAAATATATATATAACAAAATATTATCCGCCCGCAATCATTCCAAGTGAAGGTCAGCTGCTGAAAACAACACCGCTAATTTGACGCTGTTAAGAGCAAACTGCCTTGCTAATATCCAACACCTTCGCGGTACAGCGCATTTGTGTATTTTGATAAAAAAAAAAGAACTGTGTAATTTTTATCACATGGTCCCGAGAGTTGTTTTTCGAAGAACTCCGTATCGTGTTCCATGAGTATATTTGGTATTCTCTTACAGCAAAAATAATATGTTTTTCTTTTCATATTTTATCATAAAATTAAAAGTTATAAGATATGCACAAAAAAAATATCAAGTTCTTGATTAAAATTACAGTGTTCAATAAAGTTACCGTAGAAATTTTATTTCTAAACTAAAATCTCTGATCTTGGACCATTTTGTAGAGATTTTAGAATAGAAATAATAATATACAATTTGTAATTAATGGCGGTCTTCTTCTAAATTAGCAATATATAGTGATGATCTATATTCGCTTAGCGCGCCTTACTAACTTAATTTTGGCCCATCACCCTGATGTCTTGAAATAACCCCCGTTTTCTACCTAATAATAAACCAAACTAATGGTATTTCCTATCTATATATTTGCAAAAATTGCGCATCCTTACTTATGTATGTTTTGTAAGAGGAATTAATGTTTTTTATTCTCCCACAATGCCTTGAAAAATTATTTTATTCACTTACCCGATTTTTCATTTGAGCATGTGGCACAATAATTGGTGCTTCCAGTTGTTGATTCAAAATCTCTCCCCTCTTGCCTATCGTAAAGATGGTACTTTTATGTTTTAGACTGGTAGTCTTGGCAAAGAGACCTTTGGAAACATTATCTTCAATTCCCATTAAATCGTCCTTGGTGCAGGATTCTTCAAATTTTAGACTGGACAAGCGAGAGGAGTAACTCTGAGCAAGTAAAAATGTCGTTATTAGCAACTTTAAATAGTTTTTTTTTTCATAACCTGATCACCTTAAAGTAACTATAGTAGATTTTGCTCATTGTATCAATGTATTCATTACATATTTCCTGGGCCACCTGCCTCTCATTCGATAATATAAATTCGAAGAAAAATTTATGTTTCAACATGGCATTCTGGGGTATTTGATAGTTTGTCATGGGTTTGCGAAATTTGTAGATTTGTTCCAGCATATATTGGCGTATTTTGGACATAGCTTTCAAGCGTAGCTTGTGTAAAACATCAGCTACATCAGCGGTGGATTTAGATTCTTTAAAACTAAGCTCCTTAACCAACGAAAGCTTGTGATTTAAAATATTCAATTGCTTTTCAAATTCTTTCTCTGTAACAGGTGTTTCCATCACGGACATAATCATTTCCTCCGACACAGCCATATCCTCAATGAATTGTGAGAGTTGGGCCTTCACTGATTGGCGATTGGTCAACTGCACAGACATTGCTACCGATTTCTTTTGCAGCTGAGTGATTTCCGTACTAATGTTACTAAGAACACTTTGGAAACTCATTAGCATATTCTCCATTCTCTCCAGCACCTCGTCACAGTCCCCGATTTGATTGTGTAGCGACGCTATATTCTGTGATTCCTTAATGTAGTCCTCGATTGATTTGTTTTCGACTTCTTTGAACTCCTTTTCGATTTGCCTGGAGTATTGGCGCAAATCTGTTGTGTTCTTAAGTATTTCCCTGACCTCTTCATTGTCCAGCTGCTCTGGGAGGTATGTTTCCGCTTGAGCCATCGTTTTCGCTACCGGTAAGCGGAAATAGTTTGAATTTTATAATTCTTGAATACTTACAATAAAACAATCTTACTTTTTTCAAGGTAAACAATAAAATTGTGAAAAACATATGTTGTGCAAACGTCATTTGATGAACGATATTGCCACATCAGTGAAATGGTGTGATATAGTAGTTGGGATTGTCGTTGCTAATTTCGTCTAAGTTGTATTTACTACTATATAGCAGTCAACGAATTGGATTAGAAAAAATTAAGCAAAAGTTGTTCGAAAATGTGAAATGCATTTATTCGTTTAAAAAAATTTGTGATTTTTTAATTATAATAGAACAGAATTTTGTTTAAGTCGATATTTTTAAATTCAGTAGTCGTTAAAACTGAGCACACAGTAATAATCATAGCGCCTTATTTGTACCCGTTGACTGAATTCTGTAAAGGAAGCTATGCTCCAGTTTCGCTTAAATTTCCGACCTAATTATTTATTAAATTTGATAAATTTGATTTAAGTATTTATTAAATTGAAGGCTATCTATGTTGGCGTGTAGTTTATGTTATTAACACAATACAAATAAACAAAAGAAACGAATAACAAATATTTCTGTTTAACGTCTAAGAATACATCAGTTTATCGAAAAC
This sequence comes from Philornis downsi, assembly GCA_019455685.1. Taxonomy (NCBI): domain Eukaryota; kingdom Metazoa; phylum Arthropoda; class Insecta; order Diptera; family Muscidae; genus Philornis; species Philornis downsi. The sequence continues at coordinate 1,496,059 of JAHXMU010000035.1, read as the reverse complement.
TATACAGTGATGTGAAAAATAATAAGGACACTTATGCCCAACAATAATATATGATCAGAAAATAAGTAAAATGAGAGAATTGGTCATAAGTAACTGTATTAATTTTCAGCTGATATATTACAGAAACAAGTTCCGTCACAAAAATTCTTAGAATTTGTATACATTTAAAAAAATAGGTTATTAAGCAGAAATCAGTTGAATTGGTTATGCGAATTAATAAGGACAGTTTGTTGATTAACTAAAATAAAATAATATCAAAATTTTAAAAGTTATTTTTTGTGTACAAAAGGTAAGAAGAGTGATTTTAGTGAAACTTTAAATTCAATTCAAATTTAAGAACAGCAAAAGTTTGTAGTTTTTAGGGGAAAATGGGAAAATCTAAGCACTGTGACCTAGAACTAAGAGAAACTATTAAAAATTTGCATAAAGATGGAAATTTTTATAGAAATATTTCAAGGTTGCTTGGAATTTCAAAAACAATGGTTGAAAATGCAGTCAAATGGATTCCGGTAAGAGAAACACGTGGTAGAAAACCAAAAACTACACCACAGTTAAACGTGGAATCTTCATACTGTAAGAAGACCAATTAATACGGAATACAACCCAAAATACACAAAATAATAAGACGGTAAATCACGGCGGTGGTAATATCATTGTTTGGGGATCATTTTCCTACTAAGGTGTTGGGCAACTGTATCGTATACAGGGCATTATGAAAGCAACAGATTATGTTGACATTCTACAAAATTGTATGCTTCCTTATATCGAAGAAAATATGCCACTGCGATGGGTGTTCTAACAGGACAATGACCCCAAACATACGGCAAAGTGCACCAAGACGTGGTTTGGGAATAACAAGATAAATTTATTAGAATGGCCTGCGCAGTCTCCCGATCTGAATCCGATCGAGAATTTGTGGAATATAGTGAAAACTTCAATTAGAGGAAAGTGTCCCAGAATTGCGATCAGCTATGGGAATTAATTCAGGCTGCGTGGAATGATGTACCGATTTCAGTCTGTCAAAACCTTGTTGACTCTATGCCCCGACGATGCCTAGCAGTTTTAAAAAACAAATGAGCTTCAACAAAATATTAACCATTGGAAAGCAATATTAGAACAGTATTCGTTGTGAATCTCTTCTTTTTTTGTTAATTCATGTAGTATTATCTAGATGAAAACACGAAGTGTCCTTATTTTTTTCACAGGGTGAATTTGTATTTTAAGTTTAATTATTAAAAAAAATTTAAAATAAAAACAACAATTTAAAAAAAACATAATGAAACTCATTTTTGTAATACATTATCTAAAAATAAGTACAGTTATTTTTAGCAATTTCTCTTTTTACTTATTTTCTGGTCAAATGTTATAGTTTGACATTAGTGCCCTTATTATTTTTTCACATCACTGTATGTCGAATTAATTATTTCTTAGTAATTCTCATTTTACTTTTCGAAATAAATTATCATTGTTGCCACATTTACATCTTTTTCTGTCATTCTGGAGAAATGTAAATAGCCGGGTGTTTTCAAAAAAGTAAATAGTTAGTTGATAGTTGATTTATTTTAGGGGATGGGAAAATTCTACTAATTCTAACATCGGGGTGTCTAATGTAAGTTAACAACATCTGTTATTGAATGCTGCGACATAATAAGCCGCCCACCTGAAGAAATTAAATGCCAAATGTGACTAAATATAGTATAGCGTAAGAGATATGAATATAAGAACATATAGGCAAAATGGGTTATTTGTATGGAAGATACCAGAAGTAATGGCAAAAACAAATGCAATGGGCAAAATTATAAGATAGTTCATTCCATGATTGCGGAGTTACTGGAGAAAAACTGAATTATTTAAAGCATGGGTGGGTCGATATAACTGATTTAAAATATTCGGTTAAATATTAGACTGTGCCAAGTTTTGACACGTTTAGTAAAGATTTGCGACTACTATAGCGTCCATCAGCCAGCCAACAAAAAAGTCGGATATTGGTCAATCAATTTAAAAACTCATTAAGCATATTTAGTCAAAAGATACTTGGTTCTTTAGATACGTCTTTCCGGTTGTTAAATTTTTAACCTATCAAACGATATATACCTTTAGATCATATGGCCCAATGCTCGGCATTGCACTCATCTGTATTTCGAAGACCCTGATATTAGGATGCTAATAATAATAACAATAATAACAAAACAATTCTAAAAACTTACGGCTCAGAGGCAGAGAAGGCGTTGATTCCCTTGTATTCTAAAAATTCATATTGAAATTTCCATTAGTATGCATTCGGATCTTTCGTCTAAAAAGGATCTCAATTTAGTAAATTAAACATAATAATAAAAGTATAATAAAAGCAAAAAATAAACAAAGCTCATGAAAACATTTTTCTTCTTCCAGACAATGTTTTAGCCATAATTTCATTTCTAAAAGCGTCGAAATACACCTTTGCTTCACTACATCATTCACCAAGCCAACATTTATCTTCAAACAATCATTATAATTTTTCAACTTTTTACAATTATCGTCATCAGTCGGCTTTTAAAAAATCAAATTAATTTTTTTTAATTGTTGGCACCTGGTAAGTCAGAGAGCCCAAATTAGAATTTTCCCATTCTTTCTTCATATAAAATATGCCGAACAGTATAGCTTCTTCTTGTTCGTTTAGTTTTACAGATTTCATGAATAAACTTTTCAGTCATTAAAGATGCAATTTTGCAACGGTTAAATTTCCGAAAATTATTTCAAGATATTTCTTTAACCAGTATCAACATCGATAATCCAAAGAATCAATAATTATTACTACTACATAAAAAAAAATGCCGCCTTTGTATTTTCTCATATGCAAACTTCTGGCGCCAGCATCACATCTGTAGAGTATTAACTTTCGAATAAATAGAAATCGGTCAGTTTTCGATAGTACAATAGGGAATTGCTTGGGAACAGATGTTACTGTGGGCTAAAAAAGCAATTTAATAACAAAGCCCTCTCTCGACAAACAGAAATTCAGCTGTACCAGGTTTCTTGCCGCACGGCGCAGAAACCTGATTTAGGACAAGTGGTGCGGGAAGTTTCCAAGTGGAAATAACCTTGGAAAAGTATACTCCGGAGAGTATGTTACGGAGCCGCGAGCTGAATGAACTATCATCAAAATACTGTTTTATTACAAAAAGTTTTCGACAAAGAATTGGCCGAGGCAGAAAAGGCGAACAAAACTCCAGGTCCGGTCCGGGCTTTTTGAAAAACGGTGTGTGACGATTTGGAAAATTAGCGCTTTGCACTGTGCGCTTGGGATTATTTTCTAACTCCGGCGTATAACATTATATACCTACATATATATATGTATATATATAAATATCTTATTCAAATCGCCACGTACGTAAATAGGCAGTAAATACAACAAGGAATATCCCAGGATAACAAGCTAATCTGAAATTTCGACAACCAATATCGGAATTTGAATTTACCTGGAAAAGTATTCAATAATCTAGCAGACGACGAAAAGTCTTATTTTGTTCGTCTTCAACATTGTTTCGTTTCCCAGAAAAGAAAAGGCCAAATTGTTAGAGGTGAAATTTTGATTTCAGTTTATCTCAAATAATTTCGTATTTTGCGAGTCTAAAATAAATACTTTTGTACTTAACTTATAATAAATAAATAAATACTTTTCAGTTAACAAAATAATAATAATAGTAATAACTAAAAAAATGACCTTAAATCTACGAACATTTCGATGGCAAGGTACACATAGTCGTTTTCGGACAGAATAGCAATCCTTTGGAACACGTCCTCTTATGGCCCTTCATCTGACCCTGGGCGTTTTTATAGCATACAAAGTAATTATTTATGGAAGTCTGATCTGGGATCATGTCGCCCTCTTTGCAGTAATATTTCCGCTTCTTAGGGGTGGGCGTATTGAAGGCCGGTCTCGGCGTTGTATTGGCTAAGGAGGACATGGCAGCTGCCTGTTGCATGTAGGATTGCAACATATTCTGTTCACTGCTATCCGAGGGACCGGTCGTAGAGATTGAGTTGAGCGAGTTGCTGTTGGATAGCGATGCAGTAGGGTTGTATTGTTGAAGCATATTGGCCAATTGCTGTGCTTTTATGGCTTGCTGTTGCTGCTGTTGTTGTTGCTGCTGCTGCAGTAGGGCCTGCCTTCGCTTAGCTTCTTGTAGAGCTTTTATAGTTTCCATCTGGATACGTTTGTTATCGGCTACAGAATATGTCGTGGGCATCGTTGCATCGGGACTGCACATAGCATAAGTACGAGCATCACAAATGCGACTCTCGGCATTGAAAGCCGTGTATGGAGGACAAGAGTAAGAGAGGATTTTGCCGTCCTTTTTGCTGCACACATAGTAACGGGTACAATCCGTGGTATTGGGCTGTCTCGTCCCCGCTGTACAGGTTATAACCTCGACATTATTTAGAGGCGAGTTGGCCACTGATTGAGGGTTGCCTCCAATTAAGGGTAGTATAGAGTTTTGGAATACATCGAAATTAATGAAATTGCCACCAATGTTAACGAGGTGGGCTCCTTCGTTTAAGGACGATGAGGGTATGGGAGAAGAAAAGGTCGAGTATTTGTTTTTACTGCCGGTGGAACTGTAGGAAGGGGTGGACAAGGAAGAGGTATGCGAATTGGCAATGGGAGGCCTGTTCATGTAGTTATTTGTGGTGGAACTAAATACGGATTGAGATGAATGAGCTGGATATAGAAGTTGAGGGGAAATATTTCCGCCTGGCTTTAAAGGCTTGCTTTGGCCATAGCTGTAGGTGATATCATCGGTGTCATCTTCATCGAATACATCCGGATACTGAGGCTGATGTTGTTGCAGCTGATCTTCTGTATACAGAGGTTGCGAATTTTGATAGTTTCCGTAGATATTTTGGCTATCGATTTGGGGGAATAGAGATCCATAGCCATCTTGTCCTTGGTCATTTCCTTGGTTAGGTTTGTAACCTTGGTGGGAGGAGGACGACGAGGGTCTTTTATTCTTCAAAGGTTGTGGTACACTACCGTAGTTATCGGTAGGTTGGAAGATATTATTAATGTTTTGTTCATTCAAATGTTCATTGGGTGTGAAGTACTTATTAAACGTGGTCGAGGTGGGTTGGAAATCAAAGGGGCTTGGATTATTGCCGTACATGGGCGCAATCGTCGATGGTATCGACGAGGGCTTCTTAGTAGTTGCTGTGGCGTACTTATTTGACTCATATGAATGTGGAGAATTTTCGCTGTAGCCCGTCGAAATATCAGGTCTTTCCTCCTGTTCATTTAAAGGGGGATACAGACCTAAACTCTGGCCATAACTGTCTAAAACATCTTTGTCGCCGGCAGCTGTTGACGTTAAATGTACCGGTATGACATTGTTGTGTATTATTGTCGTAGGATTTTGTCCCTGTTGGGGGTTCCTTGCCGGTTTCTTGTGTTTGAAATTTTGATTATGGAAATCGCTACTGAAAACACTAGGATAGTCAGCAGCTTCCACCTGAGGACTATTGTGTCCGCCATAATAATTCGTAGAGAAGGGACTATCTGAATGTGGAGTGAGGAAGACAGGCTGCATTATGGGAGGGCCGTAAAATGGATTGGGTATGACTTTTGGGACATTTTGTGAGGCTATCATCTGCTTGGACAACTCCAGAACAGTCTTTAAAGTTTCCTCCGAAATTTTGGGTGAATTGTCCGAGGAATATTCATGGTGTTCTATTACATTGTGCTCTGCCGGAAGGGTAAAAAGTACAGCTCCCTCTGGACGATTCACCACAATTTGGGAATTGGAGTAGCCTCCCGGATTTGAAGAGCCATCCGCGGATTGTTGGTGGACATAACGTTTAGGCAGATTCGTTAGAACTACCTTCGTTTCAGGACTTAGCTTCTTGTTCATATTCTTTTTATATTCCGTTGTCGTATTTGTTTTAGCATTCGAGCTTAAAACCTCCATGGAAGATTCTTGTTTCTCTCCATTTCCAGGATCTAGAGCATCAAATTTATTTTTTATATTGAAATGAGCCAGAAAAGCATTCAATTGGTCCGGCCTTAGGTCCTGTTGATTCTGTTCTCCATCCTGATCCTGGTAGGTCTGCTTCAAGCCATCTATAAGCTGTGACAGCCTCTGCAAATGGGCCGTTAGTTTGGGATCGATATTGGAGGAAGGTTGACCAATTTCGGCCTTGGTTTTAATAGTCTGCAATACTTCATCCAGCTCCTCCTTCTTTTTCGATTGTTGTAATTTCTCACTACCTTTATCGGTGCCTTTCAATATGATTACATCATCAGTTTCACGATTTTCGACAGCCTGCATGAAACCATCTAATTCCACCAATTCGCCGCCATTGCCACTGCCATCATACAGAGCATCGGCAACCTCATTGCCTTCATCATTGCTCACACCGTCTTCATCGCTAATGTCAGTTCCAACAATTATTTCGACTTTGCCATCGTCGTATTTGTCGTTGATCGTATTTTCTTCTTGCTCTTCGGCACTGGGTACTATATCGATATCGGCATCTTTATGGGGATTTGTCTGTTTGACGTTCGTTTTCTGCTTTACATCGTCACTTTTATGTCCACATTCCCAATCGTCCGCGGGCAACACGCACACACCCAGGCTATGCTCGTATATGAGACCCTCTTCGCACTGGGCGGGAACCCAAACGTGTTTATTCTTTTCGATTTCGGTACATTTGTAGTAGGTGTTGCAGCGGGTTTTGTGGGGACGAGTTCGCTCGGGACATGGTTTACCTAGAAATAAAGGAATACTCATAAATCCGTATTCTGCTGAAAGTTGTAAAAGATCGACTGTCAAAAACTAAATCAATAAGTATTTGTACACACCATCATAAGATGGTTTTTAACAAATAAAAAAACTTCCTTTCGGACGTCCAACCGCATGTCTGTTAAGTCGCACTGATTGGTCTAAAATTCGATACATAGAAAGAAAGGTTATGGTCAAAACTGGACAAAATCGGCTCAGTAGAAAAAACAACTTATTCACACAAAGACTAAACTCACTTTTTAGAAAATGGACATTTTCCAGGATTTTTCAAAATATTTTGCATTTATTCATTAACTAAAATCAGCTGGCGATGTATGCATAATGGACGCCATATATACTCGTAGGTATAACGTCCACCAAATTATATATGTAGATCACGGTTAGTAAACGTTGTGAAAATATGTATTCTAGGAGCAAAAATCATCCATTGGACTGAATTTGGAATTATGTACCATTTACTCGTTAGTTACAAGCTAAATGGCCATACCAGCTCATGAGCTTTGTAAGGAACTGTCCTATCTATGCGCGTAATTATTCGAAAATGTTACAAAACTACTAATTTTCACTGAAAAAACGGACAAAGTCGCTATATTTTATGCATGAAAGAAGGCGTTTTTAGCAGGATCATCTTTGTTGTGATCTTAGCTACATATATAGAGTAATACCAAATAATATGACATTCCACTGGAAAAATAATTTAAGTTATAAGTTATGTTTAGGAAGAAGCTGTTTGACTGAGCCAAACTTGTGGAGCATGTGGAAATGGCTCCTGTCCACTTGTTTTTCTTTGTTGTTATTTGTCCTTAAGCTTCCTATAGTTCGATGTTGAGAATGCGTAATTGTTACTATTTTACAACTTTGGTTGCAGTTTTGAGCTATATTTCGGGGTTTTATAGCAAAAATATCAGAATAAATAATGTTTTAGTCCAACTTGGGAAAAGGAGACTTTCATCAAACCACAATGATCCTTAAAGAATAGGACGATTCACATATACATGTACACATACAATAAAAACTATAATATTGTCTGATATTTATTAAGAGAGATGACCAATAACACACCGAATTGAGGTCAGATTTTGAATAATTCGTTTAAGACATTTCCGAACTGGAAATAGGTTGTCCTTGACTTGGAGACAGAGCCTGCCATTTCCACTTTCACAAAAATTTTCAATTTTATCTGGGAGGGAATTGAAAAAAGTATAAAATACATATGTACTTACTCATATATTCTCAATCCTCATAGACTAGAAAACATGAAAGAGTTTAGTAAATTATTGTAACTTTGAAAATACTTGTGTATGAGTATTTATTTATTTTGGTGAGCTTTCCAGTTCAAGAGGTACCAGTATATTAGAAAAAGTTCGTTTTAAAGTGCTTAAAGTCTAACAAACCTATTCCAGTAGCCTACACTTTTTGTACCTTTACCCAAAGAGGTGACTGTATATACTATTTGAAACGGAAAGATATACCAAAACAACTTGATACAACCTAATATTTTGTCAGATTGGCGCCAAGGATTACAAGTGGACCATATTAACTCCCTTTTTCTGGTGCTATTCGTACAAATTGATCGGTTTGGCTAGTTGATAATAGATTCTTGGCCATGCTATTACTTTATAATACTCGGCAAAATCTTCAAAAAATTGCAGATTATCGATTTACCCCATGTATTCCTTGGTTTGTATATTTCAGACCATATAAGAGCATTAAGCATTAGATAAATTTAGGTCTACGAATGAGAGTGGATTATGTTGCAACACTCTTTCCAGTTCTTCCCGATTTACAGACAATTTTACATTATCTCAGTATTTTTTAACTGATGGTCTGCAGTAATCTAAATTTTTGATTATTATGTCGCTTAATAAAGCTAGGCAGTAAAGAATCAAACGGGTAAAATGTGCAAATTATGTGGATAAACACGCCGCTTCTGGAACCTCTCAAGTAAATGACTGATTTAATCTATTTTTTCTTGCATTCATATCTTTGTATTTAATTGCAGGTATATGTACGCCAGTTCACCTGGCTCCTATTTCGGTACGAATAACACCCTCGCCCGTAGGGGTGGGAGTAATATATGTGTCATATTTTATCATAATATTTGTTACCAAACAAATTGTAATGTATTGAAGGAGATGTATTAGACTATGCTTCTTAAAACGTAATTTATTTCAGGTCTTTTTTAGATGATTAAGCTGTGTTTGCCTGTCTATCTGATGTAAATCTATTCCGAATTTGTTGAAAATTTTATAAGTAGCAATACTATTTCAGGTCATCGGTGTGGGGCCAAGGAATTGGTAAAATTGCATGTCCCTTTTGTAAATTTGGAAATACCGGGTTATCCATTCTTCGGTTTCAAAAGTAAAGTTAAATAAAACACACATAAAGCTATGATTTTGACAAAACTTTTATTTCATTATAATGCCTGGACCTTGTCATTATGTACGAAGTACAATGTCTTTTAAATGACCGCCTCTGGATTGGTTGCAGCAGTGGATCCTTTTAAGGTAATTTTCTACCACTTTTTTGCACATTTCGGGGAGTATCTCGGTGATAGTAGTTGGTTTTTAAATGCTCTAACGTTTGAGGATTATCGAACCTTTCACTAAATAAATAACCGTCCAGATGACAGGCAGGCAAATTGGCAGACTGAAATATTTTGTACCAACTAACAGTTTAAGTTTTTTGTGTAGACAAAGGGCTTATATAGGGTTATCCATTTAGTGAGTTCAAAACCGCTGGTCTGGCAAGACTGTCAGCTGTTAAATACCTGTCATCTAATGTGCTTTATATATAGTAAAAGGTTTGCCATTTACGAAAATCGATCATTTAAGAACATGCAAAAATAATTAAAACTTATTACAAAAGTGGTGATTCAAGCGTGGGATTTCCAGCGAATAAAATTTTCTTCAGCGATGAAGCTCATTACGTCAACAAACAGGCAAGCCGCATATGGTTCGGAGAACCCAGAACTGATTATGGAATGCCATTGCACCCGGGAAAAGTTACTGTTTGCTGCGCATTATGGTCTGGAAGTGTTATTGGGAAGCATATTTTTCGAAAACTACCTCAAAAGGATCCACTGCTGCAACTAATCCAGTGGCGGTCATTTAAATGACATTGTATTTTGTACATAATGGCCAGGTCCAAGCATCATAATGAAATAAAAGTTTCGTCGAAATCAGAACTTTATATTTGTTTTATTTGTTTTTATTATTATTTTATATTATAATTTAGAATTACTCTATTATAATTCCGGCAAGTATAGGTATATAGAAAATCTGAACATTCAGCATTTTACACTATTTTAAATACGCTTTTTTCTTGGTGTGATTACATATGCTGACAAAAGGTAAGCGTTTGTTTTTACTTTGATGCATTTTTTCAATATCATCGACATTACACAAAAATCATTTGCATTTTAATGTTAGAAAACACTTACAAACATTGGTACACATTGATTTTTCATGGCAACACTGCCACCAAATTCCTTCTCGTTTGTTTTATTTCTACTCGTTACACGCAGTGGGAGGTTTGTTCGCTCCTGTTATTATTATAAGCTCTGTGCTCTAAGAATCGTTAAGAACTACTTGTATAAGGCTGTATAGAGCCAGGTGAGTTAACGTAAAAAAACCTCATAAATCGAACTTCCATCTGCAAATTACTGCTGAATCGCAATAAAATCGATCACTGGTGATGAAAAGTGGGTCGCTTATAGTACCATCAAGCGAAAATGATGGTGGTCGAATTACGGTAAGCCGGCAGACACGACGATCAGGCCAAGATTGACCGTCAAGAAGGTTTTGGTGTTTGTTTGGCGCAAATGGCATGAAATCATCTATTATGAGTCGTTGGCCTTTGGCCAAACTCTTAATTCAGACTAGTGCTGTCACTAATTGAATCGCCTGAAGAAGGCAATCGCCCGGAGACGTCCAGCTTTGGTCATAAGGAGAGGCGATAGTGGCTCGTTTGCGTGGGAGAGTTGAAAAATTTGGCTTCAGAGAAGATAGCAGAATGTGTTCACTGTTCGAGCTTTTTTTTCTATGAGAAAGGCATGAGGGAATGAACTTCAAAATAGGAACAAAGTTATGGAAAGAAATGGTGAATTTTTGACCTAAATCGAATCATTCTAACTATACTAAATACATATATACTACTATACTTTGTACTACATATATCCATATATATATACTCGTATATGTACCTAACATATATTGAAAAATATAATTATATAACTGTAAAAATAAATTTGCTTTACCAATCAGATATAAAAATTGCGTGCAAAATAAAAGCTTTGCTCCAGTACTTTTTTGACAGTAAGAACAGCATTTAAGTCGCATTTAGCCATGCTATAGCGATGACATAGCAAATTTTCGATATGCGACTTTGGCTTTGACTTTGACAATGAAAATAATAACAATAATAAAGAACCAAATGAAATGATTCAGCAAAACACACAATGTTTTTCGGTACGCCCACGATGAAAAACAAAATCGCAGCTTACAGCAATAGTTATTTTCAGAAGTATTTGCTGCGTCAATTATTTGGTAGTTTAAAAAAAGAAGATTTAACACTCACCATATACGAGTAAATATGATCGATTGCGACAAATTATTCAGATATACATATAGGCGAATGCATATCTTCATATATTTCCTCCGTATAAAAATATGTGTCAATGGGATTTTACGATGGGAGATATGAACCTAGCTTCTACATATTACGGCTATGTAGGCATTGTTTAATCTATTTAGTATTTTTATAATTTCCTTTAAAATCAATTGTTGAACTAAATGAATTATTTAGTTGAATTAGTTGCTCAATTGAAGTAATTAATGAATCGAATTAAATAATTGAATTTACTTACTTGAATGGGTACTTGATTGAATTAAAATACTACGAATTACGTTTCAATTACTTGAACATGAATATTTAGCATTAATTGTAAAATAAACCAATTGTTTTGATAGTGTAAAATCCATTTCAATCAAGAGTGTAAATGTAAAATCCACTCTTTTTTATAGCTCTGCCGCGTGCCAAGATCTCGTGGCAGGAACTTCCGTCTCTTATTCCACTAGTCCTCAGCAGAACCAGCTGCCCTGAACTAAATAATAATTTCTAACCTGCAATGCAAACAAACGGAATAGTAATATCCTCTTATCGGTGGAAAAGCCGCCGTAAATATTCAATGTTGACGGAAATCCGGATTTTCTGGATTCCGAATCTACATATACTTTAGAAATTTAATCCTTTCCCGTCTTCCTCAATCTAGTGGAAACTTAGTTCCAGAAGAATCTGCAACAATTTTTTCCAGAAATGTTTATTATTCAGATGACCGACCGTGGCACGATGCTTATTGTTTGCATGGTCACAGGTCACTGTAAACTGTAAACTGTAGGTCCTGTTCAGTGAATCTAAAAATAGAATGTTCACTGAATGTGGGAGGCTCTCTCATGTCCCAGTCATGTTTTTTGTCGATTAATCAATGCCAATTTTTGTTCTAAATTTTGGCCAAAATAATTTTAAGTAACCATAACTCGAAAAAATTGTCAATTTTTGAGGTTGTAAAAATGAACAATAAACAAAAAAAAGGTTCAAAATAAACAAGTTATTACAACATATATGTGCGTATAATTTGAATATGGATTGCCCATTCGACAAATAACTTAAGAAGAACTTAAGTTGTTGGCCCAATCGCAAAATTGGGTCCTAAGAAAATTGTACGGATCTTATAAAGACAAAGAGTATTAAAAAATAATAATACTCATAACTCGAATTTCAAGCGTAACTTAATTTTTGACGTCTAGTAGGGACTTTTGCCATAAGAATATGGGCTCACACAATATAATAAATAAGCGTTAAAATAAAAAGTAGCGAAACCCCAAATGAGCGCATAACTCAGAAATTGAATATATAATTGGAATTTTATAAGTTTATAAAATTTTGATAAACTGATGTCCGATTATACACACATATTTATATTTATCAGTCTTTTATATTTTAGCGACTTTGCAAAAATTTTCGCCAACATTAAGGCATCACATAGCACAAAGATCCACTGGATGATCAAAATCGAGTTATTTTGACAGGTGGTTACTCCATTTTCGACTTATTGACAAATATATATTTCAGCCATTCGTATTTAACTATTTTTTTAATACTTTTTTGAGATTAGCAATATAATTACTTTTGGCCTTCGTAGTCAATAGTTATTTTTCCCCAAACATCTACAGCCGTCGACTATGTTTTGTTAAATTGTCATAGTCAACAAGCACTGAACACTGATCATTTTGCGTGATTACTATGTTTCACTCAATTTATTTTTAGTCAATTTTGCATTTACGGATAAAAATGCTATAAGTTGTCTGAATTGCTGGAACGGAAAACCGGGTATTCGTTGAGAACATCTTCGTACGAGTGGGAAAAACCTCTATATTGTTTTGTGAAGCTGAAGGTTTTTAAGTTTGTGACGGTATCCAAGAAAATGCAAACAGCTAACGGCGCTGGAGGCGGTATTTTGGTGAATATAGAGAAAGATATCCGTCCAATTAGCTTTCAAAACAATCAATTTCGCAATAATTACTAATAAAAAAATGATCCTGAGGCGAATAAAGAACCAAAATCTTAATTTTAAAAATTTCACACCACTTTCTATACTCGTATCCTTCTATTTCACTTCCTGTAGTTATTTATGGTAATTTTTCCACTTTCCTTTGGTTAGGCTGTGTTCTAAATGGAATATTCAGTGGTAAAATTCGGTGAATATAATTTTGAATGGTGGAATTAAATGTGTCATGTTGCTAAAGAGAGTAAATATAAAATAGTGCAAATGTAGTCGCTGTCTTTCGAGCAAATCTCTCTCTTGGCATATTTGTGATATTATTACTATGAGGTAAGCTGTCAAAGCTAGATGCGAATATGGCAGTGGTTACAGGTTGCGAGCGGTCAATACACTACTCTTTTGTAACAATAAATACACCAATTTAATGATTTGTCCTCTTATAAATTTGAACTTTTTGATTTTGCTGCCTTAAATGAAGAGACGAAATTTTGACAGATGAAAACACAAATTTTGATAGGTGTTGGATCTGGCAAGTGTTGTTATCTGTGTTAATACTTCGCAAATACATGACATTTTGTCATTGCTTACATGTGTTAGTGTTTGTTGTACTTGACAACGTTTCTGTCATATAATTGTTTATCACCCTGGGGCTAGTGCAAATTTTGATAATTGCAGTTCACCATGCTTGTGTCAAAATTGTATCCGAAACAATAGGTTTCTAGCATTTATAATAGAGACTTATATAGCAATTTCCTCAGGCAATGCAGTTTTCCTGTTTAACTAGGAAAATTTCTTTCATATTTTTGTACATGGGAGAATTACAGATAGACGTCGCATTTGTTGTGTAGAGAATTTTGTTAAGCTTGAATGCTATTCAAGAGCACAACTTTGTAAACTCATTTTCTCTTACACAATATGGAGCTTTGTTTAGATTTTTATAATGCTAGATGCAACTGTTTTCATATGATAGTATTTACATTACTATAATCGATAAAAATATTAACAAAAATATGGAAATTAACGAAATATTCAATATAGAAAGCGGTAAAAAAGCAGTATTCGCTCTAAATGTTTCGATTCTCCTCTGTGTCCGTGTAATTCTACTTTGTAATTTTTACTAGTTGTGGATGCCTCATACTTCGATAATACCTAATAAATTGATATTAACAAAAACAATGTTGTATGTAAGTATATGCATAAACAATTTATTTCGCTCTGAACCGAATATCGCTTGCTGTCAACGCTCAAGCGTAATTTTGTTTTCTCTCGCTCTCTTTCTCAACGTAGAACTTTAATAGTTTAGCTTTTTAACTTCACATGTATGTATATGTAATTGTATGCATACTCGTACATTATTGATCAACTTACTATAATCCGAAAAAATAGTAACCGAAATGTGTAACGCAGTGAAGTTGTCGCGCAAAGAGAGTAATGAAAAGAGCGGGAACATCTTACACTCTTGGCTCTCTAATCGCCCAGAGCGAAATAAATAATCAATGCTTATAAATTGCTTTTGATATTAATGACTGCACGCGCTATTACTTGAAACAATTTCGATTGCAGTGTAAACAAGGCATTATATAATTTTAACACTGATTTCAGGTGCTTGCAAAAACTTTCACTTATTTTTCGCAAAAGTAATTACATTTTAATATGCAAATATTTTTTGCTTATCTTTTAAGTTCACATTATATAAAGGTAATTAAAAGTGTTTTTCAAAATGCACAGTTTACTGTCACAGTATTACAGAAATGTCATTGGATGCGTTTCAGGTTCCGGACTCAAATAAAATAGTCTTTACGCAGTGTTTTTTGGATACTTCAAAGACGTTTTGCATTTTTTATAAACATTCACTTAACGCGACGCAATAATTTTTCACTTTCGTTTGTTCTCATTCGTTTAAGAATAACCCAAATCTTGTATTTTTATACGTATTAACAACTTTTGTTGGTGTATTAAAAGAAAAAAAAAATACAAATAAGCAAACACCATTTTTTGCTTAATCAAATCGTCAGTGATCGAAAATGTTTTGGGGTTTACACTGGATACTCGCTTTCTAGATCACTGTTTCCCAATCTTTTCTTGATCAATGTCAATTTCCAAGGATTATTAGCCCTATTAATTGCAGCGTAAATACTTTTTAACTTCACTTAAAAGGTGTAGCAACATCTAGGATCTCAGTATTGAGTATTGTACAATATCTGTACTCGCTTAAATAGTCAAATGCAAACAATCGATGTTAAAGAACCATCTAAAATATCGATAGTCTCCAGCCTCCCTTACTATGGTCAGCGACAATTTTGAAATGGTTATACAAATCAAAAGAGACTTCTTGTAAACTAGAATCACAGCTTTTAGTGCTATTTCTAATCATAGAATTGACATCCATCGTATGGAAAAAATATACATTTTTAGGGTTTTAAGCAATCAATGTGCTTAATAAATGGTAACCAACGAATATGCACAAAGCCATTTTTACTTACTGAGAAACTAAATAAATGTAGTATGTTTCAATTTACATAAATACACTTCATTACTGTTCAAACTTTGTATTGTATAAATAGATAATACATTTCATTAACAATGTTATTAACGGAATTATGCGACTTTTGTGTTAGTTGTTAACACTTTTTCTTATTGAATTTATAAAAAATTATTATAACCCCGTCTTTATTTCTCCGATCATCATATCACCTGGAAGATTTTGACGTACTTTTAATCCAATGTAATTCCTGACACTTTTTTGACTTTTACGCTTACAAAATTTACGTCTCACAAAATTATCCAAATAATATTAATTTTTATATCAACACTTATTATAAAAAAAATGAAAATATGTTACATGTGTATGTTACATTTGATATGATAAAAAATTGAACATCCAAAAGGAAGTATTGAGTATCTTTTGACCAAATGTGTTTCACGATTTTTAGGGCTGATTGGCCTATGTACTTCCACATGGCCGGTATTTTGCGAGATCACAGCCCGTGCCGTTAATGCACGCTTCTGTTGCCTCTCGTACCAATTGCCCAATTAACTGAAATTAAATATTTCCCCTGAAATTTATAGGTCATAGGTTGCAATAAGCTGAAATTTTGTCCAGGGTTATCCATTTGGTGGGTTCGGAACCGCCGATATGGCAAGGCTGTCAGCTGTTAAATGCCTGTTATCTGAAGTATAATTTATTTAGCGAAAAGTTTGCATTTACGAATATGTATTGTTTAATAACCGAAGAACGCGTAAATATACATAAAACTTACTACAAAAGTGGTGATTCAAACGTAGGCACTTTTCGCGCAAAAAATTTTGAAGAAATATGGAAATATGTATTACAGATGTGGTTAGGCCTTTGCACCATCCCAATGTACGCACTGCCGAAAATATGGCTTCTGTTAAAGAATGTGTGGCGGATGATCCGATTTTGTCGGTACAGCTTATTTTGCATTTAAATTTGAGCCTCCATCCATATTGAATCCAATTCAAGCAAAATTTAAAGCCGGCCGAGCATTCACAACGCCGTAGATGTGCTGATTGGGTGCTACAGCAACAGGCTTCCAATGCTGATTTTTCGAACAAAATGGTCTTCAGC
The DNA here is from genome assembly GCA_019455685.1 of Philornis downsi. Classification (NCBI taxonomy): domain Eukaryota; kingdom Metazoa; phylum Arthropoda; class Insecta; order Diptera; family Muscidae; genus Philornis; species Philornis downsi. The sequence continues at coordinate 1,479,132 of JAHXMU010000035.1, read as the reverse complement.
GATAAAGCTCATTTCTCACTCGATGGCAACAAGCAAAATTGTCGCATATAGGGCTCGGAGAACCCAGAAGTTATTGTGCAAAAGCCTTGCATCCGCAAAAAGTGACTATTGTCATTGGGCCACTGGAGCGTACGATAACCGACTTTTTTGGCCTGCAATTGAAGATTATAAACTGGAAGATATGTGGTTTCATCAAGACGGTACCACGAGCCAGACACAACGGCCGATATTGTCTTTATTGCATAAAAAGTTTCCAGAAAGCGTAATTTCACGTTTTGGCGACGTCAGTTGGTCACCAGGACCATGCGATTTGATGCCGTTAGACTTTTTTTGTGAGGCTACGTCAAAGATCGTGTTTACGCGGATAATCCCCGAGATACTGCCCGAAATGTGTGAACAAGTGTTCGAAAACTACCTCCAAAGGATATACTTGGTTGCAGTAAGTCAGTTATTTAAATGACATTGTGTTTCGTACATAATGGCAAGGTACAAACATTATAATGAAATAAAAGTTTGATCAAAATTATAGCTTTATGTTTTATTTATCTTTACTTTTGAAATCGAAAAATGAATAACCCGTTATTACTTTATAAATTTTGAAAATAATAAACTTCACATACAAGTGACTGAGTTAGCCTATATATTCTTAAGTTCACATCATTAATTCAATTACACCGAATTCGATTAAGTTCAGCAAACATCAAGCGTTTGCTTTACCTGGCTCTGACAATCAAAATTAATTGCATTGTCATTCCCGTTCTAGTAAATTCCATGTAAATTGCCAGGATTTTCGAAATTCAATCTTTCCTCTGCAATTTAAAACTTATAAGCTTTAATATCTTAGATGTTTGTTCAATAAATTACTTTATGGTACATAAAAATAAATTAAAGATCAATTTTCGGGTACCTTCTTCCATCCAAATACCTGAATGGATGAACAAATTCTTAGGTGTATTTCTTTGATCCAGTTGCCTTAAAACCGGACAAATTTGTCATACAATAAGGATTTGGTTAAGTCAGGTCTGACAATAAAAACGGAGTACATTGTCATACTTCTTTTGGTATGGATCCATTGATCGATTTACTGAAATTCTATTTTTCGTCTGCAATTTCTAATTAGCAAGCTGCAGAAATCCACATTTTTGTCCAGTGTATTGATGCCTGGCAAAATTTCAGAAATATTGGATTTATAAACAAGCCCCTTCTGACACCTCTCATACAACCAATCGATATAACTAATATTTTTTTAGGTTCATAAGGTTATAAGTTTTCATAAGGTTTAAGGTTAGGTTGTACAAATTTGTCAAACGTCAAACGTTTACTAAACTTAGTTCTGAGGTTGCAAATAGACTGCATAGCTGTGCTTCATAGGGTAATTCCAAAAACAAATTGGCCGATTTAGTGAAAATCAACAGGTCATTTACGATTTATAAGCGCAGGACTTCAGCAGATTATAATTTTATTCCTTTTATTGCGTAATTAATTTAGGACAATATTTGACACATATCACGCATCTGACAGAAATTTCTGTTCTGGTTATTTTGACCTTCGTCAAAATTCTGTTAAAAGGTTTTTAAAACATATGTCAGAATCAATTTTAGATTTGGTAAAAACGAATCGGAATATTGACACATTTTTTAATTTTTCTTTCCTAATATTCCATAAACGACAGAGGTCTCAAAAATATCAAGAAACCCATTTTTGAATTCCCCTGACCAAAATTTATTTCAAATTCGTCCACATTTCTCAGTGTTGCTATTGAAATATTTTCTTGTAGACGTAGGAAAAGTCCGAATATATCGTTATTCGAACACTCAACATCAAATTTCTTAAAACGCGTATTTTAAAAGTGTGTCTTGGAAAGCAGGTTCAGATTCTGGACTACAAAAGCTATGCACTCTACATGCTTTGCTGCTAAGTTCGGCAGCCACTCTTAATGAGTTCTTTAATTTTTTCAGAACATCTTAGTAAGGGCGCCTCTTATCATATGCAGACTTTTTGGCACGCTGTGGGGTTCGTAGAGTATGAAATTAAACATTCTGTTTCATTTTGTAGTGAAGATTTGCGGTTCGTAGAATATGAAATTAGACATTCTGCTACATTTTGTAATTAAGATTTGGAAACAGTCTCAGTACCTAAATATTAAAAAAATTTTAAAAATACATTATAAAGTTTGGCAAAGGTCAAAAAGTACTATTTTGATGGTCTGTGGCATTTGAAGTTATGTCTGTCTGAGTTTGGCATTTGTGCAAAGCTGATAAATCTTTGTTAAACAACGATGCCGCCTATAAAAACAGATTACAATCTATCATATAACCTACTAAAAACTGTGAGTACGGACCACTTCTATTTAGGATTCTCAGTTCCATCCGAAATAATATTTAAGTCAATACGTTTGTTGAGCTGCATAAAATTCCCATAAATTTAAAACACATGCTTGACGAAGAGCGCATAAAGTTTTGCCTGTTGGGAATTCAATTGTTTTCATCTCTAAATAGCAAATCGGCAAACATGCCAGTGTTGATATTTTGATTTTTGCATATAAAAAGTGATTTCACCAGTTGCGATGTTAATTAAAGTAAACGCCACACTAAAATGCTCCACCGTTTAAGAAACACGGCTCTAGTTGATCAACACATTACTCAAGAATTCCATTTTCGTTTTCCTTTCCACGTTAATTCGAGTAATCATTTAAATATTTGTTAACTTTTTCCCAACATTTTTTTCATATTCACTTTTCAATATTTTGCGAATACCGTAAAGGAGGAAATTTTAATTCGATTTCCTATTCATTGCTGGTTGATGTCTTCTCTTATCATGATTTCTTTGCACTTCGTTACGTTTCGTACCTTCCGAAAATGACATTAATCCAAATAGCAGTAAAGCGAACAAAGCGAAATGATAGTTTCTCATTGTGTTGTCTCAACAAGCCGAGCTGTTGCTCTTCGAGTTAATGGTTTTCCGTTTGAATCCTTCGGTTTAGATAAGCGTTGTGCGTCGAAAATGTCGTCGTTATCCCCGTAATAACTCACTTCCGTTCCGTTGCGTTTGCGCGCAGCGCGTTAAATGAGTCGAACAATTGAATGGAAGCCGTTGTTAAAAGAAATTTCATTTTGATGTGAAAAACAAACATTTCGTAGCTTGAAAGAAGTGAAAAAGTGTTACACATATACAGAGGCGCAGCGGCGACAGACACTTATGCAGATTTCCAGCGGTGGTAACGTTTCGTTTGTTACAGGTTTAATAATTAGTGCTCTCCGGCCGGCCAAACGTATGTTAAATGAAAACACACCGACCGACCACGAATGTGAGTTAAACTCGTGTTTTCGTTCATATTTCGAGCAAAGTGCTAAAAAGTTACTATCGAGCGCTTTTTCGAGCAACAACAATGACAACAAGCAGCACGATTAGCTTGCATATGTAGTACCTGTATGAAAAAAGGTACTACAAATACGTCCAATTTCCATTTCTTTTATGACATATCGTATAAACTTGCTGCTGCTGTTGTTGGGCTACATACAGCCCAGTCAGTCCCGTCTGTCGCTGTCAAGTTTGTTTCGTAGGTCGGAAATTTACTTTGAACTTGATTAGTAGGTAGATAATGCCTCGTGCGTACTCATTTATCTTGCTTGCGTTGGGCCCGGGGTACAGGAGGACAGCCACTGGATTTATCTTGGGCGTCAGTTACGCTTGCTCGATCTCTGCATAAATATTGGTTAAATGCTACTGCTTCGACTAATAATAGGTTTCGGAAAAATGTGGCTAGTTATCGTAACACGCAGAGGTATTATCAATTGTTTGGTTTTACATAATTTTTAAATATTACGTTATAAATACTTTTACCGTATGTTCGATTGCAAGGTGAGCATTAGTAAAACGGAGCCAATTTATATTTAAAGGTCATTGCGAAAAGCGCCCGAATTGCTGGAGTTTTCTTGACTTATTTAGGCGGGCATTTAAAATCTTTCTTTAGGTATTTCAGAAATTTAAGAGCTTAGCAGATACATAAATACTTTTGGGTCTAATTCTTTTTCTAATATTTATAACATTAGTATGCTTTTGAAACATGAAACGCTGTAAAGAAATTAAAATGGCGGATCGCATTGAAACTCAGTATAAACACAGTTGTACCAACTTAGGGAGAAAAAGAATTTTGATAATTCCTTTAAGCGGGAAATGTTGGTAATCATTTCGGTAAAATTCGAGGTTATTTGGGGGAAAACAATACAAAAAAAAAAAAAAAAAAAAAAAAAATTAAGATAAAGCTTAGAATTTTTAATTTTTACTTTAGAATATTTTTGAAATTATTTTAGTTGGCTTTTCCATTCCTGTCCAGAATTACAAGCTAAAAGGTCGGACTGCTGCCGTTATATTGACTGTCAAGTGGTTAAAGAAGTTGCTGACTATCTCTAAGCTGCCAATTATTTATTTATTAACTTTATACTCGTATATACAGACAAATTTCGTACAATTGATATATGTATTTCATACAGAAAAATAATTTTTGAAAGATTTTCTTTATATAGAAAATTGTTTTAAGATGTAATTTTTATTTAGAAAAATCTCTTTAAATACAGTTTGCATTTAGAAAAATATGTTTATAGAGACTTTTAAAGCAGTCTTCATATACTCTTTCAATATATATATATAGGATGATTTTTTACGATTTAAGTTTTTCAGGTTGGCAGCACTGGTTGGTAATGGCGTCCAAACGTCATCTGTCAAAGTAAAAAGTGTACAGTATACTCTGCCATTTTATCAAGGAAAGACTAACAAACGAGTAACGATTGCAAATCGTTGAAATTTATTATCAAAATTCGCGCTCTGTGACAAATGTGCATCGTTTGATACGACCATTTTATCGTCGTCATAATCGACCTGCTGAATCAACAATTCGTGCTGTTATCTCCAAATTTCGCACCAAATTTACTTTGCCGACTCGCATGCGTAGAGTGTGTACCGAAGAAAATATTGCAGCCGTAGCGACCAGTGTTAATGATGATCGTGAAATGTCGATTCGTCGCCGTTCTCAGCGATGGGGCATGTGTTACTCTACCACAAGGAATTTTTTTCTCCCAATTGGCTGAGTTGAACTTGGTTGAGATGTTGTTTCATAAGGACGGTGCAACATGCCACACTGTTCATGAAACAATGGATATGTTGAGGGATGAATTTGGTGAGTAGCTTATCTCTCGATTTGGCTCTGTGAGTTGGCTTCCAAGATCTTGCGATTTAACACCTTTTGATTATTTCTTGTGGGTTTTTGCCAAGTCGTTAGTCTATGTGGACAAGCCGAATACTATTGAAGCCTTACAGGATACCATAACACGCGTTATTCGTGGAATACGGGCCGAAATGCTGGAAAAAGTGACGAAAAATTGGACCTTCCGAATGGACATGTTGAGACAGAGACGCGGACAACATTTACATGAATTTATCTTTAAAATTTAAATGGGAAAAACCAAATTTGAGTGTTTTATTCGATTAAAAAAAGCTGCGATTAAAAATCACCCTATAAAAGCGTTTTCATAAGTCTTCAAAATAGCTTTCATGTCCCCTTTTGCTGTACGAAAATGTTGTCGCTGACTTTTTCCATGCAGAAATGCGCTTTCGCAGACGCCACTTAAATTTATTAAATATCGATTATTACCTCTGATAAACATGAAAAAATACGATTTTCTTGACACAACACGAAAAAATAAAAAACTTGTTTTGAATTTTAATTCAGATCAAATTTGTTACAACTGAATATACTTATGTATAATATATTTAAAATAACTTTTTAACAATTGACACGTAGGTTTGCTTTATTTTCTACTGAAAATAATAATAAAATGGAATTACGTCGCTGTCTGTAAAAAATTGAATCTTCTGCAGCCGCTGAAAACTTTATTTTATCGTGGAAATCTGTTCCCGCATGTTGTTAGTTTGCCTTGCCCAAAAAAAGGTACAATTTATAATATATAATTTGGTTAACATTTGCTAAACTTGGAAACTTGAATCACTTTATGTTGTAACAGGAAGCCTACAATTAAAATTTGCAGAAAGTCGGGTTATTCTTCTAGAACTTCTCCATACATAAATCGCTTACACTGCATATAACTTTATGATGCGTACTTTAGGAGATGCACAATTGTTTCCAACTATTTATATTTGGACCACTGTGCAACGACAGCAGTTGAAAATCGCATTGGAAACAGTGCCAAGCAAATCTGCAAATCTGCCCGTTAACAATTAAATGTACTCAATCTGTAAAATTTTAGCGTATTTTCAATCTGATAATAAAATTTGTGTTAGTAATACGAGGTGTGATAAAAAAAAACGATTTTTTCAAATTTCGTGAGTTACATACATATGTTCGATTTTCAAAATTTTTTTCTGTTATGTTGGTACACATGTCTGTTGTATATGTATATGTTGGCAATATCAGCCATTTTGGGTTGTCAGTTTGGTTTTGACAGATAAAAAGGTTAGTCGTGTTTTGGTGTGTTCTTCGATTTTTTACTATTTGGAAAAAATGGATCAAAGAAACTGTATTAAGTTTTGTGTAAAAAATGAAATTATTTGAAATGTTTACTGTGGTGTTTGGTTCAATTTCAATTCAAGTTTAAGTTCAATTGCACGAGCACGTCAAGTTCGGTCAAATGTGAAGATTTTGCTCACTGTTTTCTTCGATTGCAATGGCGTGTGTCATCATGAATTCTTGCCACAAGGTCGTACGGTCAATAAGGAATACTACCTTGAAGTTATGCGCCGTTTGCGCGGAGTAATTCGTTAGAAACGCGCCGAATTGTGGAAAAACCAATCATGGATTTTGCACCATGATAACGCACCAGCTCACACATCGATGCTTGTACGTGAGTTTTTGGCCAAAAACAAAACCGCAATCATGTCTCAATCACCGTATTCACCGGACTTGGCGCCCGCTGACTTTTTCCTCTTCCCAAAACTGAAGACACGGATAAAAGGAAAGCGTTTTGCTACAATTGAGGAGATAAAAGAAAAATCGGCGATACCAAAAAGCGCCTTTTAGAAGTGTTTCGAGGATTAGAAGAAATGCTGGCATAAATGTATTATATCTGAGGGGGACTACTTTAAATGAAATAAAATAGAAATTGATGAATAAATAAATAATTTTTGGAAAAAATTTGAAAATAACGGTTATTTTTTGATCACACCTCGTATACAGCATTTATGTGCACTGTATATTCATAACTAAATTGATTGTCAAATTGCCATGATTATCATCATTTTACAAATAAAATCATAAACGTAGCATAAACTGAATCCCAGACGTAAGATTGACAAAATGCAGTGTAATAAAAAGTGTCAGTATAGCAACTGAAACGGCTCAGGTAGGTACCTCTACAATAAAGTTTAAAGATATTTGCAGACCTCAGCTCTTCACTTCTTTTTTTTTATAACTTATTTACCATTAATTAACATTTATTTTAATAACACTATAATGTTAATTCCGTACAGCAGTTCACTCATTAATGTGTTACAACATTGACGAAATTTACAGAAAATGATCGATGCGACATCTGCCAAGTTTGAGTTATAAAAAGAAAGGCAAATAATTAACAAAATTGTGTTCAGTACAAAAGTGGAGTGAACGCATTTTTGATTAACATGTCTAGTTGGTTATATAAAGCCAATAGCCAACATTTCATTCGAGGGAGGGCACGCTTACGACACCATGTTTGTACGTATTGTTTGAGGCGTCTGTTTTGGGCCATTAACGGTGCAACTAACTGCAACGTGAACTGAGTAAAACCGTTATCAAAGGAACGAAAGCTACGAAAATACAGTTGATATAATCGCCATTCATCAATATGTTAAGCTGGGTCAATTTTGAACAACAAGTTCAGCTGTTTGCTTCATTATTGTTTAAGCTATTTAATAAGGACCGAAAATATACTGAGAAGAATACCCATTTATAAAACACACTTTCTGTTAAAAAAATTAACGAAAATTGGTTAATAAAATAAAAATAATCTCCTTCAAAACAGGCTCCTTCTGAAATAATACACTTATTAATAATCTAATCAAGAAAACATTCGTCAGACGCATTTTCTGCAAAAGATTTCAGTTACCGTCGCGAATTCTTTCCTTAGTTTTCTAGCGACTGAAAACTGGTACCTGATTCATATTTTCTTTTCAGAACTTTAGTGGAAATGGCATCATTGATCTGATGGTGCATTCAAATGTAAGGAAAAGATTCTGCCCAGGCTGTAAATACAGCAGTTTACATAAGGAATAAGTGCCCAACACAACATCTTCAGGATATGACATCATATGAATGCCGGACTGGTACAAAGCCGAGCGTCCAACATCTCAGAACTTTTGGCTCTTGTGCTATCGCTCTTGACAAGTCAGGCAGTAAATCTAAGTTCGATGCCAAAGGCAGCAAATATGCTGGGTGTCAAAACAAGGACGCAAGATTTAAATTTGGCGCCATACGAAGTGTCATTGTTTGTCATTTGAACAATTGTTATTGTTTGCTATTAAAAGGTACGAGGTTAGTAAAAATGGAGCGCTACACGAATGAACAACGCATTCTCATTGTGAAATTGTTTTACCAAAATGGTGAAAGTTTTGCGGCTACAGTTCGCAAATTGTGATCAATTTGGGGTCACAATAATGCTTCAAAAGGGTTAACTGTAAAGGGATTAATGGATAAATTTGCCAAAACTGGGTCTGTTAGTGATGTAAAGACAACAACGCGCTTTCGACCAGGTCGATCGACCGAAAATGTCGCATCTGTACGTGATGATGTCGCTCAAACTTCATCCACCTCAATTCGACACCGAGCTCAGCAAATTGGTGTCTCCAAATCCATTATGCAGCGAATTTTGACGAAAAATTTGCATCTTCATGCACACAAAGTTCAATTGACTCAGGAACTGAAGCCAGCTGACCATGGACAGCGAGGGAGTTCGTTAATTGGGTATTGGAGAGACAACATGAAAATGCTGATTTTGCCAATAAAATCATCTTTAGTGACGAGGCCCATTTTCATTCTGATGGCTTCGTCAATAGGCAGAATTGTCGCATTTGGGGTGAGGAAAATCCTCGAGAGTGTGGTGTGGATTTTGGGCTGGAGGAATCATTGGACTTTTTTTATGAAAATTAGTCAATGGTGTTCGGTATCGTGAAATGATAACCAGTTTTTTCGTGCCTAGAATTGAAGAAATGAATGTGGAGGGCATGTGGTTTCAACAAGACGGCGCCACATGTCATACAGCCAGAGAAACTATTCAATTGCTGCATCAGTCATTTAAATCTTGCGCTCTTGTTGGGACACCCTTCATGTGGGCTGATTTGTTTTCGTTTAATTTTATCTTCAAATTATTTGCCCATGAAGCAACATTATTAACGGCCTCTTGTAGTTTGGTCGTAGCATTTTCTACAGAGTTGTAGACAGCGAGAAGAGCAGTATGTGTCCAGAAATACAGCAAAGGTCCCAGTATGCTTCTCTGAGGTACTCCAGCCTTTACCTTTTTGAGAGATGAATATTTAACGCTAAAATATCTGCCGATTAAATATGACGAAAGCAATTCGTAATGTTGCATTGGTAGCATATTATTTAACTTTATAAGTAGTCCTGCATACCTTATCGAATGCTTGTAATACATCGAGGAATACAGCGGAGCAGACTTTCTTCTCTTCCATAGCCTTTTCAATGGTGTCTACAACTCTGTGTATTTGGTCAACCGTTGAATGTTTTTTTATAAAGCCAAACTGGTGGCTGGGAATCAAATTTGTACTGTCAATTATTGGCAGTAATCGTGATAAAAACACTTTTTCAAAAAGCTTAGACATTACCGGCACTAGAGAAATTGGTCTGTACGAAGTCACTTCATTGGGTGTTTTACCAGGCTTGGGCATCATGGTAATTTCCGCAAATTTTCAGTAAATAGATACATGTCTCAAGTCGAAGCACTTATTTACTAAGTTTGTTAGGTAGATGATGAAATTTTGTGGCATATTACGAAGAACTATGGACGTGACTAAATCAAATCCAGGGGTCTTTTTTAATTTCAATTTATTTATTTCATTTTTTAATTCTGGAGTAACTGGATTGATGTTATCATCACACTCAGGTAACGGTTCTCTTGTTTCAATTTCTCCAAAGCCTTCATTTGGACTAAAGGTTTTTTCTAAATGATTTGCAAATAGTTTTGCTTTTTGATCGCTCGTTTTGGTCAATTTTAACTGAAGCGCTGTGTTGAATGTGTCCGTTGGAAGATTTAGCCGCCTTCCACAAAGAGTACTCAGTATTTCTAAAGTGTGGTGCACAAGTAACGTTAACGGCGACTATATGGAATGCGCATCTTGTGCATCATTTGGTTTAAACTCGAGAACCAATTGCATCTTATATGGGAAAAGATGTACCATATGTAAAATTCTTTGCAAAGACCGCCTAGACATCTCTAACTGCTGAGAACGTCGCCTGGTGGAAGTTTCGGGGGGTTTTGCACGAGGTCTTCCAGTACGCGGAAGATCACAGACAACCCCTTTTAGCTCAAAACGCTAAAGCAATCGGTAAATTGTTGGAGCGTTAGGAGCATTTCAAACATGAAAGAAATTTCGATATGATCTTTGTGTCTGAATAATCGAATGCTGGCTTTTAAAGTAAAATTGAATAACGTTTCTTCTTTGTTCTGTGCTGAGCTTTTCCATTATAAATTTCCTAAGTATTATTTAGCTAATTCTGTAAAGAGACGAAAAAACAGACTTAAACAAAAAATGTATTCACGGATCAAATCTTAGCGTTACTTATGTGCCACCCTATATTAGCTGTCAGACCAAGAAGATACCTGTTAAATTTATCAGTTTCAAAAGATTTAATCATTACTCTCAGTTGTCCATTGGCCTGACTAAGTTTTGTTTTCACTTCTGGACATCTCGTTTGGTGCCAATGTTTTCATAATTTTCGCTTTTTTTGCTACTAAGCTTGTGATGAAGGGTGGATATATTTGAATTTGTTCTGTGTGGGTCTATTATTCCATGCTGCTAACTGCGGCTGTTGAGTACGTCTTCAATTGACTCGATAGAGTGAAATAAATATTGAAAGTTTGAGAGATAACCACTGCATTTTCTGTGTCTTACGAATCAATTTGTAGCATTTCTGCGACTGTTAGGTGTGAAACTTGTTGCCGCTCGGCTGGTTCTGAAATACTTACATTTTCTTCAAAAAGTTACAATGAGTCAAACCCAATCCCACATCCATAAATCGCATTATTACCGGTTGTGAGACATGGGTTTACTAGTGACGGCATGTGACGTGTCAATTAGATCAACTTCTGAAATCTTAGGAAAAATATATTATTATTCGATCTTTATCGTAGATAATAGCAACGATTCTATCCGGGAAGGTTTCACACGCTGCATGAATGTAGTCTGTTGGTATTTTACTCCTTCTCGGCGAAGGAAAATGTTTATGGAGTGACAGAAATTCAGGCTAAAAACTTAACAAATATCATTGAACAACCACCGTACTCACCTGATACGGCTTTGGCTGTATTTTTTCTCTTTTCAAAAATCGAATTTTTTAGTTGCTAAAATAATTTGAGATAACAACTGAAATCTTTTCAATGATTTGGTCATTCGTCGGCATAAATGTTTTATATTCGAAGAGGCCTACTTTGAAGGCGATACGATAAATTTGAATGAATATTAAATAATTTGTATTTTAATGACCTTGGTACTTTTTTTTAAAGAATATATTTAGTTATATATCTTTTAATGAAGTTTTCACTGACCGTTTTGCATAAATGCTGCGGTATTTCATTAGTGCAGCGTCCAATTTCCTCTTTTAACACATGCCCTCCACATTCATTTCTTCAATTCTAGGGACGAAAAAACTGGTTATCATTTCACGATACCGAACACCATTGACTAATTTTCATAAAAAAAGTCCAATGATTCCTCCAGCCCTAAATCCACACCACACTCTCGAGGATTTTCCTTACTCCAAATGCGACAATTCTGCCTATTGACGAAGCCATCAAGATGGAAATGGACCTCGTCACTGAAGATGATTTTATCGGCAAAATCAGCATTTTCATGTTGTCTCTCCAATACCCAATTAACGAACTCGCTCGATGTCCATGGTCAGCTGGCTTCAGTTCCTGAGTCAATTAAACTTTGTATGCATGAAGATGCAAATCTTTCGTCAAAATTCGCTGCATAGTGGATTTGGACACACCAATTTGCTGAGCTCCTTGTCGAATTGAGGTGGATGGAGTTTGAGCGACATCATCACGTACAGTTGCGACATTTTCGGTCGATCGACCTGATCGAAGGCGCGTTGTTGTGTTTACATCACTAATAGACCCAGTTTTGGCAAATTTATCCATTAATCTCTTTGCAGTTGACTCTTTTGGAGCATTATTGTGACCCCAAATTGATAGCAACTTGCGAACTGTAGCCGCAAAACTTTCACCATTTTGGTAAAACAATTTCATAATGAGAATGCGTTGTTCATTCGTGTAGCGCTCCATTTTTACTAGCAAACAATAACAATTGTTCAAATGTTAAACAATGACACTTCGAAAGACGCCAAATTTAAATCTTGCGTTCTTGTTGGGACACCCTTTATACATGCAAGGTAACTCCGCGACTTTTGCGGTACGGTCTTTCGCAGTAAAAATATGGTAAGTCGATATATTATGTGTGGGGAAAAGCCGATTTTGATATGGCCACGTATCTGGCGATGAGCCCGTACTCGTACATTGTCCACGCCCTTAGAGACAGCAAGCATAGTAACTGGCAAAAGTGGTTTAGAAAGAGACAAATATGGTTTCAAAAGTATCAAAATAAAAAAAAACGTTAAAACACAAATGTGGTAATAATTAGGAAACAATGTGTCGTCCAATCGCCGAAATAAGTAAATTTTTTGATGATTGAAAAAAAAACGACAAAATCAAAAAAAAAAAAAAAAAAAAAAAAAATACTTCAACTTTTCACCAACATATTTTTAAGAAATTGCTAAAATGAAACAATAATAAACGCGAATATATCTAAAAAGTATGACATTTTCACGACTTGATGCTTCAATCCTGAAAATTAATTCATTTTGATTTTAGTACTTTTTATTTTAGCGATTTTTCTAGAAATTTGTTGATGCCAGATGGCATATGAATTGGTGGAAGCCTACATAAGATATAAGAAATTATGCTAATTCGAAGATTAAAAGATCCGTTTCTTTTAAATATACACGTATTTACATTATAACGATTTGTTTTTACTTTGGCGATCGTTTAAAGAACTTTACCCAACTTCACTACAAACCAGTCAATAAGTAGGTCTTGCACGAATATGGTTTCATTTTTGAGGGCTTCTAAGGTGGCTACCCAAATGTACAAAGAAACAACTTACTCTTACAAGGATATAAAGGGTGATTTTTTAATCGTAGTTTTTGAAAAAATCGAATAAAACCCTCAAATTTGCATCATATATTAAAATTTTTATTGGAATAAATAAATTGGTCTTTGCCATTTAATTTTTAAAGATAACTTTATGTAAATGTTGTCTGCGGCTCCATCTCAAAATGTCCATTCGGACGGTCCAATTTTTCGTTACTTTTTTGAGCATTTCCACGAATAATGCGTGTTATGTTATACTGTAAGGCTTCAATAGTGTTCAACTTGTCCACATAGACTAACGACTTGACATAAACCCACAAGAAATAGTCAAGAGGCGTTAAATCGCCAGATCTTGGGGGCCAACTCACAGGGCCAAATCGAGAGGCAAGCTGCTCACCAAATTCATCCCTCAACGTATCCATTGTTTCACGAGCAGTGTGGCATGTTGCACCGTCCTGATGAAACCACATGTCAACCAAGTTCAACTCAGTTAATTGGGGCAAAAAAAAAATCCTTGTGCCCAATCGCTGAGAACGGCGACGAATTAACATTTCACGATTGTCATTAACACTGGTCGCTACGGCTGCAATATTTTCTTCGGTACGCACTCTACGTATGCGAGCCGATGGTTTTATGTCCAACAAAGTAGATTTGGTGCGAAATTTGGAGATAACAGCACGAATTGTTGATTCAGCAGGTCGATTATGACGACCAGAAAATGGTCGTACCAAACGATGCACATTTGTCACAGAGCACGAATTTTGATAATAAATTTCAATGATTTGCAATCGTTGCTCGTTTGTTAGTCTTTCCTTGATAAAATGGCAGAGTATACTGTTCACTTTTCACTTTGACAGATGACGTTTGGACGCCATTACTAACTAGTGCTGCCAACCTGAAAATTTTAAATCTTAAAAAATCACCCAATACTTACCTCTGGAATAAATTATTTTTTTTTTGATACATTCCTAAACGTTATTCACTAATTAAGATCAATTTATGGACGGAAGCTGACGGATGCGGAAATGAGCTATCTCAGTTTGCTTTTTAATGTTACTGCACTAATTGAGGCGTGCTTATCGAGAAATATTTCGGTTGATATTTTACTGGAAACCCAAAATGCGTCATGTATTATGCATGAGAAGGGGGTGTTGCGATGCACTTCATGATGGTCGGTACGTAAACTCTGGCTCAGCCAGAGTTTGTTTGTTTTACTTTGGTCCTGTCCACTTGCTTCTTTTTTGCTTAATATATCGGAAACAAAGGCTAATTCAGAAAAACAAACATACAGGACGGGGCACCAATTGTGCTACAACAAGAAATTTAAATAACTTTTTATTTAATCAATGTATTTCATTCACTATTTTTTATTTGTTCTATAGAAAATTCAATTTTATTTTATACATATAATTAGTTTTGAAGATGATAGACGGTAAATGACCTCCATGCTCATTCACGCTTATGCGACACCTGATCAATTCGGTCAAATTCCTTGGTTTCGTTTTGTACACTTCTTGCTTGCTTTTCTATACCTCTTGCCTCGCAGATCAGGTGACCTTAGGCGCCAGCGAAAGGTGGAGTTTCTGGATATTAAATTGTTTGGGAGCTTCACCATAACCGGTCTGGCTATGTGTGCAGTTGCTCTATCTTGCCGGAACCAAATGCAGTTGGAGCGGGTAAAAAAAACTCCTTTAACATCTTTAAATAACGGCCCCCATTGACAGTTGCAAGTTGACAGTAGCAAATTTCATGCGCCACCCTGTATTTAAAATCCTTGCGCCTGAATATACAAAAATCCGTGGACAATTTCTCGGTACCCGTCAATTCGGTTTTGCATCAAAGCACTAACAATAGCTTTAGAATAGAGATCTAATTGATTTATCATAATAATTTTTAGAAATTTCTTAACGAAAACCAAAAAAAAGGCCGAAAAAACTGTTGTTTTGAAAGATCGACACAACGACTTTACTCAGGTGAACTGACATTCACATATCTTCATCCAACGTCCTTTTGTATTGCTACAAAAAAAAAAACTCTGAATTAAAGCAAAATTGTAACATTTTAAAGACCCCCGTTTGGGAAATGCAGAAGGGGTGTATATGTGTGGTGCCCTAAAGGGGCGTAGCAGTGATATATATTTTAATTCTCAGTAGTAAATGCCTAATGCGACCTAAATTATACTACATGTAGTGGAATTGAATGAAATATATAAATATGTGAATGTCATAAAAGTAACGCAATATAATTGATGGGAATTTTAATAAATTTAAGCTATTAATTAGGGATTACAGTGGAAAGTAAGATTTCGATAAATCGTTCAATTTGCTTTGCAATGACGTCCATTTTCGTTCCCCAAGCTTAGATTGCTAAACAACTGAGATGTGGCAAATTTCGTATAATTTGTTGTAATCGATTAGAAGATGCGGTGGTGAGAATATATGGCTCGAGTTGGTCATTTGTATGGATTGATACATGGGCATGGCTTTTTTTCCCGATATTGTATAGAATTGTATAATAATGTAATGCATAAAAGGCTAGACTACTACAGACGACTAATTAGAAATTACAGACGATTGTATGAATTGCGGAAAATCGATCATTTTGTATGGCAGGTACCAGAATGGGTGTGACATTCTGAAACCTCACCTTGTTAATCGCTTCTCAACGTGTGCCAAATATGGCTAAATTTAGTGCAACCAATTGGAAGATATGAAGCCAAGAATATATTTATTCAGTCATTTGTATGGAAGGTAAAAATCGGAGAAAATATTGGGCTGTGAAAAGTTCCAAAAAGTTTCATAAATACCAGGTTGTTAATTTTCCGGTTTCAAAAGTAAAGTTAAATAAAACACATCCAAAGCTATGATTTCGATGTAACTTCTATGTCATTATAATGCTTGGACTTTGCCATCATGTACGAAATACATTGCCATTTAAATGACCGTCACTACACTGGTTGCAGCAGTGGATCCTCTTGAGGTAGGTTTTGACCACTTTTTCGCACATTTCGAGCGGTATCTCGGCGATAACTTGACGTACGTTGGTTTTAAAACGCTCCAACCTTTGGGGAAATTGCGCTTTCTGAAAACTTCTCATGCAATAAAGCCAAAATTGATCGTGTTATATGTTCAGTTTTTCAATTCCAGTTCAGAATTTTCAATTCCTGCCAAAAAAGTCGGTTATCATACGACTATAACGTTCTGAATTGAAATTCGGATTATCCGCCACGATAACAGAAGCGATATTTTCGAAAGCTTCTAGTCTCTTTAAATTTTTTTATAACCTCGTCAATTCCTTGAACAGCGGGTCGATTATGACGACCATAATCACCCCGTAATACATGAAAAGTACCCTCTTTTGAATCAGTACCTTTGTAGTAAGTTTGAACTATTTTTACGAGTTCCTCGGTTGTTAAATGATCCATATTCGTAAATTGTAAACCGTTCACTAAGCAAGTAACACTTAGATGATAGCTATTAGGTGCGCAACTAAATCCTCGCTGTTTTTTTTAATAAAAATTTAACTTTATTATGAATGTTTTAAATAATTCATGAAAGTATTGCCCTAATACTTTTTCCCATCTTTCTGGCAAAGCTCGAATTCCGTCATTGTAAAACTGTTCATATTTTGAGGCTATCCACGAATCTAGCTTTTCCTTGATGTCATATAAGTAGAACTGCTGGTCAGCCAGACCGTGTGCCATCGAACGCAACAATTGATAACGCAATATCTGGAGAATATGACGGATGGGGTAAGACTTTTCTTTTCAGCCTTTCCAGGTAGGTATTAATGGGCCTGGCCACGTGAAGCCGAGCGTTGTCATGCTGCCTTACCACATATTGTGGACTTTTCTCTCGCAGAGCTCGGCTCAGCCGCATTAATTGAAGTCGATATCGATCCCCAGTGATGATTTTGCTTGGTTTCAACAGCTCGTAATAAATAACGCCGACCTTGTCCTACCAAATACAGAGTATAACCTTTGCAACGTGAATATTCGGTCGAGGTGACGACGTAGAAACGAAACCGGGCAGTCCCCATGACTTTCTTTTCTTTGGATTGCTGGAATGAATCTATTTTTATCACCCAATACGATGAAGAAAATCGTTTCTTTTATGACATTGACGCTCACGTCCCGTGGCTTCAACTTATAAGGAATCCAAGTTCGTTACTTTTTAATCATTCCCAACGTGTAAAATGGAAATTGCTTGGCGGATAACTCTTAATATTGTCGCAAGTTTTATCTGCGTTTGACACGGATCCCCATCCAGCAATGCCATCAATTCAGTTTCTTCGAAGGTTTTTCGTCTTCCTTCACGCGAACGGTCGTCAACATCCAAATCACTGCCTTTAAAGCGACGGTATCAATCTCGACACGTGATTTCATTAAAACAGCATCTCCGTAAACGTTTTGAAGCTCTCGATGAGCTCCAGTCATTGTTTTCCTCGAGTGAAAGAAGAAAATCAATGCTTCCCGCATATGTCGATTATTTGACCCAAAATCATACTCGTACATATTCACACAACTTAAAGAACATGACGTCAAAAGAAAATCACTATTGTGTTGAGGCGATAAAGCTTATCTCATGATGTTTAGGTTATGACAAAATCGACTAGCGCTTACAGCTGGCGCCATCTATTGACAAACAGCGGGAACCTAGTTGTGCACCTAATATAAACAGGAATTTCTCAAATAGCTTAAAAATCAAATGAAGTTTAAAATCAAAATTTATGGAAAAATGAAACAGTATAGTCGAACACTAGGACTACATTCTTGTATTGTAATTTAATTAATGATGGCTGAGAAAAATTTCCCGCCGTCAAGTGAGCGTCAGCTGAATAACTGAATATGTTACAAATGTCGGATGATGAGGATATGATAAAAACGCGTTGTTTTTCGTTTTCAATATTAATATTAAAATGTTGCAAACTTAGTATTAATCATTTCTGTTCATTTATTATATTTTCATTTGGAACTCATCACAATCTGGTCTGATATCAAACTACGATATTTTGCAATTTCTCATCTCTTTATTATTTGTGACATTTTCGTTACTGTTGTTTATTTTCATTTATTGTGTATGTGAAATGTGTTGTTGTTTTTTTATTATTTGTTGTCTCTTCAGTTAGCACTGGTTTATTTTGGATCTACGATGGCCAGTCAGTTCATGCAACGTTTATGAGGGATTTCACTTTTTTTGTTTGAGAAATTTTATTATCCGAATTAAGAACTTTATAGTATGAGGTCATGAGAGTATTACGCAGGGACAGTAATGAGTATAAGCTTAAAAAAATGGTTGCCATTTTTTTTATATTAAGCCGTGGCAATAGATAAATTTAGAGATTTGTAATATGATGTCGGTGTAAAATAAACGTGCTTTTTATTTAAATAGGAAGTATCTTTAATTTAGTGTCATCGTCACATGTTTTATGACAACCGACGGCTTTCATGTACAAGAATGAAAGCAATGTTAAGAACTCTTACCGATAGTACATTTCCTTTTGTTTTTTGTACATAAAGGGTGTCCCAACAAGAACGCAAGATTTAAATTTGGCGCCATTCGAAGTGCCATTGTTTGACATGTGAACAATTGTTATTGTTTGCTAGTAGAAGGTTCGAAGTTAGTAAAAATGGAGCGCTACACGAATGAACAACACATTCTCATTGTGAAATTGTTTTACCAAAAGAGTCAAAGTGTCCCAACCAGAACGCAAGATTTAAATTTGGCACCATTCGAAGTGCCATTGTTCGACATTTGATCAATTGTTATTGTTTGCTAGTAGAAGGTACGAAGTTAGTAAAAATGGAGCGCTACACAAATGAACAACGCATTCTCATTGCGAAATTGTTTTACCAAAATGGTGAAAGTTTTGCTGCTACAGTTCGCAAGTTGCTATCAATTTGGGGTCACAATAATGCTCCAAAAGAGTCAACTGTAAAGAGATTAATGGATAAATTTGCCAAAACTGGGTCTGTTAGTGATGTAAAGACAACAACGCGCCTTCGACCAGGTCGATCGACCGAAAATGTCGCAGCTGTACGTGATGATGTCGCTTAAACTCCATCCACCTCAATTCGACACCGAAAATCCAATCCAAATCCACTATGCAGCGAATTTTGATGAAAGATTTGCATCTTCATGCATACAAAGTTCAATTGACTCAGGAACTCAAGCCAGCTGACCATGGACAGCGAAGGGAGTTGGTTAATTGGGTATTGGAGAGACAACATGAAAATGCTGATTTTGCCGATAAAATCATCTTTAGTGACGAGGCCCATTTTCATCCTGATGGCTCCGTCAGTAGGCAGAATTGTCGCATTTGGGGTGAGGAAACTACTCGAGTGATTCACGAGAAGCAAATGCATCCTCAACGTGTCAGTGTGTGGTGTGAATTTTGGGCTGGAGGAATCATTGGACCTTTTTTTTATGAAAATGAGGCATTTCAAGCACAAACAGTCAATGGTGTTCGGTATCGTGAAATGATAACCAGTTTTTTCGTGCCTAGAATTGAAGAAATGAATGTGGAGGGCATGTGGTTTCAACAAAACGGCGCCACATGTCATACAGCCAGAGAAACAATTCAATTGCTGCATCAGTCATTTAAATCATGCGTTCTTTTTGGGACACCCTTTATTTACTGGATTTGTTTAAATTTATGAAACGCGGTACAAAGAGGCTTCACGAGTGGGCCAGAGGTATTCCGTCAGTTATATTTGTGTCATCTTCAGTTTTCTCCACATTCGAGTTAATGGTTCTTGTGAAGAAAGTAGTGGATTGTTTCGAGTATCTAAAATACATCATTACCGTTTACAGAAATTCCAGTTCTATCTGTCATACACATATTATTGTGCTCAAAAAGTAAGACCGGTTTCCAATTTAAATTACGCGGATATATCAAATCTCTGAAATATCTGTCTTCTAAATTGGTAGCACTGTGACGTAAATTTAGTTAGCCGAACTATTTGTCTGCATATCGAGACGGTCGCCGCTCAAAGAAAGGGATACGATTATATCGGTCACGAGTACAAAGCCATATGAATGATAGTTGCGATGCCACTTTGCCAACCTCTTTAGAAGTCATCCAAAAATCAAGTACCTCACGAAAATAACTTTATTTTTGTAGATACTTCCAAATTCACTCCTAATCATGCGAAAGCTCTAAAATAACAACTGATGATTTTCAATTTTAAAATGACGCTTTTTAAAAATATTTTAGCAAAATGTTGACGACTTTTTTAAGCTATGATTGATGGTCCCCACTACTCCATTTTTTTTAAGCCTGCTATTCAAGTGTTTATACAAGGTGGTGCAATAGAACGTGCATACTGCATCATCTTTTTTTGCGGGGTAGAAAAGGCGCGGGCGGGGGGAGTTTTAGTCGCTATGAATCACTTCGACGGGAAGCGTCGCGCATTTAGCGTGCGCGCATTTTACGAGAACTCTCATTCATATATTGCTACTAGGCGACTATATTGTGCTGAATATGGACTACGGCGAATTAGTGAAGCTCCGAGTGCTAATTTAATTAAAATATGGGTAAAGCGTTTTGAAGAGACCGGTTCAACATTTAAACCACAAGCAAATGGTCGCCCAAGAACATCTAGGACCGAAGACAATGTTGAGAGAGTTATGGAGTCAGTACGAGGAAATCCACAAATGTCGACTCGCAAGAGATCGTCTGTCTTACAATTATCGCGACGAAGTTTGCAACGAATTTTAACATTGGATCTTAAACTGCATCTATATAAGCTGCAATTAACATAAGAATTTAAAGAGTCTGACTTCATAGCAAGGCTCGCATTTGCTAATGAAATGCTTAATCGATTTTCCAATTTTGACAATATCCTTTTCTCTGACTAGGCTCATTTCCTTATGAATGGGTTCGTAAACCGTCAAAATTGTCGTTACTGGAACAGTGAAAATCCCAAAATCAAATACCAGAAACCATTGCATAGTCCTAAAGTGACAGTATGGGCAGCAATTTCTGACAGAGGAATAATTGGTCCTTTTTTCTTCGAAAATGCGCGGGGGGCAAAACGTCACGGTTAATACGGAACGCTATGTTGAGATGTTGGACGGATTTTTGACTCCAGAAATTGAAAGTTTAAGAATAGTGAA
Organism: Philornis downsi; assembly: GCA_019455685.1. Classification (NCBI taxonomy): domain Eukaryota; kingdom Metazoa; phylum Arthropoda; class Insecta; order Diptera; family Muscidae; genus Philornis; species Philornis downsi. Next base: position 1,457,642 of record JAHXMU010000035.1, on the reverse strand, counting down.
TTCCAGAACATGGTTCCAACAAGATGGAGCTACCTGTCACACATCAAATGACTCCATGGCGGTGGTGAAGCAGATGTTCCCTGGTAGACTGATTTCGAAAAGAGGTGATATCCCATGGTCCCCACATAGTGCAGACTTGACTCCTCTTGACTTTTTTTTTGTGGGGATACCTCAAACACAAAGTCTATAGTAATAATCCAAGAAACATCGTTCAGCTCAAGGAGAATATCCGTGGTGAAATGGTAGCCATTACACCAGTATTACTGAAGGAAATTTTCAATAATTTTCGTTTACGGTTAGAGAAGTGCCGTCGTAGAAAGGGTTACCATTTAGATGATGTTATTTTTAAAAAATAAACTCCCATTTATTACTCTACAATGCCTCAGATTTATTTTAACCAGAATTTTTGTATTTATTTTTTAATCTATTTTTTAAATATGCAGGTTCTATTGCGCCACCCTGTATTTATAGCTTGTATTTGAAGTTATTTGAATACGGATCTTTTCACGCAGGCTGTAATTCTGATTATGCAGTGCATTGATAAAACGTCTTTGAATGTTGTAGAAATTCAACGCCAATTTTCTTTTTTGATAAATGTACGCTCTCCGTAAAGAAGCCATTATTGTGGCATTCAGAAAATTATTTATTTATTTTGTTTATGAAGTTTCGTATTTTTACTTACTTTAGTTCATTAAACATCAAAAGAAGCCATCACTTAGCAAGGTCAGCAATGAAAGTGCGTTAAGTATTTAGTATTTAGCAATAGCGTCCATCTGTAGGACAGTAAGTTGTGACACTTTTAAAAAATGTCATTTATTTAATTGGAGCTACATTGAAAGTCAAACACACAAAATTAGACGAATACCTGTTTTATTTAATTATGCCCACATAATTTGCTAACAACTTTCTTTGTACCGACAGCGTAGCAGGTCTCATGTCAACTTTTCTTGGTCATTGTTGGAAATTTTATCGTTTTATGCAGTCATTAGTTTGTAAGTAATTTCGTCAACTGTAGTGATAAAAGTTGTGCGATTACACGATTAGTACAATTGTGACGCCCGATTTTCTTGTGATCAGTCATATCCCCAATGGATTCGTAATGTTAGACAATCAATAGTTAAAAAAAAAAAAACAAAAAAATAATAACATGTATTTTGTAAATAAAATTAAAGCATTGTGGAAATTGTAAAATTATGTAAATCTTTAAAAAGATGTTCATGATTGGAAACGAGTTTTTTTTGTCATCTTCCCAGTCCGGAATAACTGCAGTAAATAGGCTACGATGCTACTGCACTGTGTGTTTCAAAAGTGAACAACTTGAATATGTTTTGGATGGTGCCTGAGTTGTGAACACAAGATTCCATACTTGGCTATAAATCTTATTATTGTTTTATTATCACATTTGACTTTAAATGATAGGGAAATTTATTTATTTTATTTTCTGGACTTTATAAGATGGACGCTTATTCTTCACACAACAGTGTTCGCTGATACATATGAATGAGGTTTAAAGGTCAGATCATTGTTATGCTTTATTTTCAGATTTGCCAAGTTCAGTTTTCGCAAATTTCTGTAGTAGCAAGTTCGCAATCGAACAAGGTGTTAAACTTATTAAAGTTTATTACGAATATAATAATAATAATAAAATGCATTTCGCTAGCTCTGTGTTTTTTTTTTTTTTTTGGTCAGCATAATTAATCATTAAACCATTAATTGACAGGTCTGTAAATGCTTCTTAAACTGTGACATTCGGAGTCATTGTTAAACTGTCCCGATGAGTCAGTAAAAAAATAGAATTCATGTAAGCTCTCTGAATGTGAGATGCTCTTTCATATCAACTTCATGGAATGCAAGGAAATTTGTTGTTGTTTTATTATAATTGGTCAGCTTATTAAAAGCGTTCAAATAAACCGTATCGGCAGTAGACGCCACCGTTGCAGAATCGTTTCTGTTGGTCAGCCGAAAACATTGCTGCTGTGCGCGGTGAGAGAGGCTCTATGCAACTCTTTTCATCGTTACATCCAAGCATTGAATGTCTGCTATGGACATCGACTTCTCTACACGCCTACACAATTCAACCAACGCAAGAACTAAATGAAGCTTGCTAGCCATGTGAAGCGCTATAAGTTCGGCGATTGAATGCTCCAGTAAAGCCAAATCACTACACTCAGCACTGCGGAGGGAACTCGCCATCAGGATAATTAAATTTAATACGTATTGATTTTTTCCTTTGAGATAATCCTCAATTCAATACCTAAGAGATGTGATGCAGAGATGTCACCATAAATTGTGATTATCGAAATAGGTTATTCCATAGAAGCCAAGTCGAACACTACATTTTTCTAATAATTGACGTTTGGGAAAAGATACAGCTTACAAGCTTTCTCAAAATATTAATCAAGGTAAATTGGCAAAATAAAGGGGGAAAAACATTGTAATTAGGAAGCTTTCATGTCTTGATATAGAAAAGTGTCTTGGATGACACTT
>JAHXMU010000035.1:1394698-1444212 GCA_019455685.1 Philornis downsi | reverse complement strand
AAAGTTAAATAAAATACACATAAAGCTATGATTTCGATGAAACTTTTATTTCATTATAATGCTTGGACCTTTCCATTATATACAAAATAATGTATATAATACAATAATGACAGTCTCTTGGTTAGTTTCGAAATAATACGGACCAATGTTACATCCAGACCATAGCGTGCACCAAGCAGCCAATTTTTTCGCATGCAATGGCTTTTCTACAATTATTTGTATGTGTTCTTCGATTGTTAAACGATCCATATTCGTAAATGCCAAACCACTAAATTATATAACACTTCAGATGACAGATATTTAACAGCTGGCAGCATTGCCAGACTGGCGGTTTTGCAACCACTAAATGGATACTTATACTCGTATATATAATTCAACCAAATTTGGTACATATTGAATATTTGCTAAAATTAGGTCTTAGAATTAAAGTGGATTGCATTGTCACACAGTTTCTAATACCCTCCATACAAATTGACATCTCATCCTTAACTTGCTGCAACCTAATTTTTTGTCCATAGCATTGTTTAATTGTTTAATAATTTCTGGTAAAATTTGAAAAAATCTTGCAATTAGTACCTACAAATGACCGATTTCAGCCATATACATACTTAGCTTCAAATCTTCATATTTAATCAAATTTAGCACACGTTGAGCTTGTGCCAAAGTAGTGTCTTCGATTGAAAGCGGAGCAAATTGCCGCACCCATTCTGATACCTCCAGTACCAGTACCTTTACCAGTTGTAATAGTTTAGATTTTATAATTTTACAATTCTCTACGACATCAGAGAAAAATCGGCGAAGTAACAATGTTCCTTCTGATACCTCCAATACAAATAATCTTTTTAACCCGTATATACTTGCCTTCATATCTTCCAATCGGTTGTACCAAATTCGACCGAAATTTCCATATGTCATGCATTTGGAAATTTAAGTTCTGAGAACGAAAATGGATGCCATTGCCACGGAAATTCTGGTACATTCCATACAAATTAATCGGTTTATCGAAATTTTATTTTCCACTATGATCTCTAATTCGTAGCGTGAAATTACTTAAATTCTTGTCGATTATATTATGGACGCAATGACCACACCCTCTTTGGAATCTCCCATACAAATTATTTTACTTACATATTCTTTGATTTGTGTGTTTCATTCAATTTCACTACATTCAGCATATTTAATACAGTGAGTGAACTGAGTGAACACATACAAAATGGCTGATTTAGCAGAAATCGGTGGTCCTTCAACATTCCCCAAGCGGTGGACTTCAGAAAATTACAACGTTTCTTCTTTTATTGTGCTTAAATTTAGAGTATATTTATGACTATGGGTGAAGTTATTTGTAAGTCAGTTCGCATGGTTTTAAAATATATTTTGCAAAACAAAATCTATATATAAGAAATTTTAATTGCAATCAATTATATGTGTGGCAAAAAAAGGATAAAAAACGACTTAGCTACAAACTTTCCCTTTTGAGATATTTAGCGTTTTTTGAAAAATCGCTATTATGGGAAACTGTTTTAACTTTCGAAATGTACGGAATTTTGAAATTGCTATTAGACGACAACAATAACATAAGGACATAAAAGATAACAACAAAAAATATATTCTTAATAATATCTATAATATTTACACTTAAAAAATATTTATTAAATTTAAATATTTACAAATTTTGAGATATAACTAGAAGTATTGCAGCAAGCATATGTTTTTTATTTTTTTTTTTTTTTCAAATAAGAATCGTTTTCCATGAATGAGAAGACAGTTAAAGGAAAAAGATAGGACAAAACCATTTAAATAGTCAAACAAAAAATTGAGTTTAATGCCTCGACAGTATTAGTTAACGGCATTAATTCATAGAAGATATCACATCTGTTCCTCTAAAGTTCTTATCAGTCTATGGGTTGACAACTTGTTTTGGTTTTCAAATTTATCATTTATTCTGGCAATGAAGATATGTAGCATGTCTTGCTTAAAACGTTCATGTAACATCAGTAGTGGGAACCTCATGTTTAAGCCATATACTTGTTTTAGGTTTTTATTGTGGATAACTTGAAGTTTTTTGAAGTGAGTTTTGGCACATCTTTTATACCAGACCTGAACGCCATATGCCATTGTTGGTCGAATGTGCATCCTGTATAACAACAGTTTATTGTTGGTATTTAATTGGGATCTACGATTGATCAGGGGGAAAATGCTCGCCCACATTTCACAGCTTTGTCCGCAGCATGAAGCACGTGTTCTATAAAGTTCAAATTTTTGTCCAATATTATGCCCAGGTATTTGACCGAATTCTGCAAAGGAATATCTGTACCACCTATGTCGAGCGTTGCTGAAGGGGTTCGTCTCGGCGATTTATTGAAGGGGAAAATTTATTTTTATTTTCCACTTCGTGAAATATTTACTAATATGTAAAAGAGATTTTTTCATTTTTCTTATAATTGAGTTTGAGACTTTATCACTTGTCATTATTGCTGTGTCGTCCGCGTATAATGCAATAGCCTCATTTTTAAGCAATTTGAAATCAGAAGTAAATATGGAGTACAAAGTTGGTGATAAAACAGAACCTTGTGGAACGCTTGCTGTTATCTTTCGAGCCGAGGATTGCTCGTCGTCCACACTAACCATGAATAGTTATCGGACAAAAAACTTCGTACAATTTTATGGAGTTTAAATATTAATCCGTTATGTCAAATCGTCCATTCCCGCTATATTTTATTATTTAAAACCGTATTTACAATTCTTTTGCCTTGATGAATTGTCGAATGTTGATTCCGAAACCCAAATTGTTCCTCTCTTAAGACCGAATTATTTTCTGTGCGTGTTCCTAGATCCTTTCCAGAATAATGTTTTCGAATACTTTGTCCACACAGTTGAGTATACTAATGGGACGGTAACTATTGGGGTCTTTGGCATCTTTCCCAGTTTTAAGAACAGGAACAATTTTAGCTTTCTTATAAATTGCTGGGAAATAGCCATTTCACAAGCACCAATCCAATGCATTTGTTATGACTTTAAATACAATATCAGGCATTTTCTTGAAAACTTGTGATTTCATGCCATCTAGGCCATGAGCCTTGTTGTTTTTTAAACTTTTAACAAAAAATTTAACTTCATCCACAGTGGTTTCGCAATATTCGTCTGCTTGAATTATCTGTTCGTCAAGCCATTTAATGGCTTGTATTAAAAATCGCTGTTTTTGAAAAATTATTGTAACTTGTCAGCCACCTCGAATTTTGCAATGGGCATTAGACATAAATATGCATCAGAATTAGTACAATAATGATAATGAATAAACTTGACTTTGTTCGAACTCGGCTTAAGTTGTTTTTCTTTGTGACCACAGATTTCATTAGCCAAAACAATAGTCAAAGTCGTTCGCAGAAAAGTTACTGTGTCATTATTAGACAATGCTTACTTTTTGACTGCTGTTGCTAATTTTTAGGCAGAAATTTAAACTCTGTATCTAGCTGGGAAACATTCTAAAAAAAACTTACCAAGCACTAAACATGCTTGCCAAAATATTTACTACTCAAATAAAACAAATTCAAATTTTTCTCATTTCTATTTCCGTTTTTATTTAGTTGAGTTTTTTTTTTGTGATTTCTCTTTAATCGTTCAACAACATTTTTATTTCGTTTCAAATTTATTTTCGTTTAACCGTATCAATAACATTTCTTCACATTTTCACAAGTGACTAAGTTTTCAACTATTACGAATTTTCGTTGATTCCAAAACCTAAGATCGATCATCCCAAAACAAAATCTATGATATACTTGAATTTTAATTATGCTTAAGAGAGAGAGACGATCTCCTAAATGTTACATGTAAGCTGACCTGGCCCAAAGAAGGCTTTTCGTAGGTCTTCAAAGTCTACGAATAAATAGTGAGTAATTGTTCTTAAAATTATAGAAAACTAAAGATCACCACTGAATAAAATTAAGAGAATCTCAGTAAAGACATTTAAAATGGTATCGTTTTTCAAAATATTTTCTCGAGATTTCCTTATTTTGCTTATTTTTTTTACATAATTTATCACAATATTTGCTGCTGATACGCTTCTCTTTTTTGGTATATTGCAATGTTTAATTAAGTTTTTTTATTGTTTATTCTACAAGTTGTATATAACATTAGCGTGTTTGATTTTTTTTGTGTTCGATATCGTTACGACCAATAAAACTCAGACAAATAAATATATTAGTATTAGTATTGCGTTTCGGTTATATTGCGTTACGTTACGTATTGCTTTTAAATGTTTACATTATCAGAGTTGACATTTTGCAGTGTTGCATTTTGGAGTTCACTAAACTTATTTGCATTTTTAATGCTTCTTTTACAATTTGTTGTAGCGTTTAATTTATTACAGCAAAAAAGCAGTTTTAGTTTTTGGGCATTTTTCTTACGACAGTTTCAAATACCGCAATGTAATGATTTCTTACCAAAGATCATCTTTTCTTACATCTTTCACTTCAAGACGAGAATGCAATGAGGATTGGGGAAAGGAATTTTTCAGGATTTATTATATCTATACTTACAAGGAAAAACGACGACGACTGCAAATTTTCCATTTTGAGATAATGAGCGTTTTTCAAAAAAAGAGAGAAAAAAAAAATCGCTTTTATAGGAATCTGTTACAACTTTCGAAATATGCGGAATTTATTAATAATAAATTTAATGACAATAAAAATGTATTCTTACTAATATCAATAACTAGACCTCACAAAGAGAACAGAAAAAAAGTTGCACAAAATGTTTCTTTATTTTTCAACATAACCTCCTTTTAGCTCGGTATACTTTTTCCAGCGATATTCAAAGTTTCTGTACCCTGTTTATAGTAAGAACTGTGAAATTCCTTAAATAGCCATCAACCGCAGACTTCACCTCTTCATTGTTGACAAATCTTTTAGCAGCGAACCATCTAGTTTGGAAATAGAAAATTGTCCAAGTGAGCTAAATCTGTCGAATAAGGTGCGTGATGAAGCAGTTCGAACTTTAATTCATTAGTTTTGGCCATCGCAATAAAGGATGTGTGAACTAGAGCATTGTCTTGATGAAACAACATCTTCTTTTTTACCAAATTGCAGTATTTTCCCATAATTTCGTCACCAGAACAGTGCAATAAATTAGCATTACATTCGCCGTAGCATTACGGACGCCATGACCTTGCCTGCAGTTGAAACCGTCTTCGTCTTCTTTGGACACGATTCTCCCATTCCAGTCCACTACTTTGACTGTTCCTTTGCCTTAAGTTTGAAGTGGTGGACCCACGGCTCATCCATGGTTATAAATCGATGCAAAAATTTGGCTTTATTGTGGTGAAACATCGCCAAACACTCTATTGGAACATCTTTATGACACTGTTTTTGCTCTATTGAAAGCAAGCGAGACGCCCTTCTTGCTCACAGCTTTCTCATCTTCAAATCTTTGGTCCATATACGATGTATAGCATTTTTTGCAATGCCTATCATTTCAGCTAGCTCACGCAATTTCAGCCAACGATCATCCAATACCATTTTGCGGATTTTCTTAACGATGTCTGACGTGGACACCTCAATTGGTCGACCACTGCGGTGTTTGCCTTGGTAGCTCGTACGGCCTCGTTTAGACTCTGCTACCCAATATTTTACAGTCATAAACGAAGGAGCAGACTCCCCCTAGTAAAATCTAGCTCTGCTTTAATATTGATTAGACGGAGACCTTTCAAATGGAAATATTGAATTACATAGCGGTGACTAATTTTTTCCACTTTCACAAATTCACTGAGATCGGTTATTTTTGATGGTTCAAATAAAAATACTAAGCAACATGGCGCCTTGAAACTTATAACATATGTTTTATAAGATTGCCACTTTTCATCAAAATAATTTTTTTCAAATGACTGACACCATCTATACGTCAGGTCGACTAGTTTATCAAAAATGGCTGTTTTGGAAAATTTGTATAACTTGTGAACTACACCGAATTTTCAAATGGGTGTTGGACGTAAAGATGCATCAGAATAAATAGAACAATAACAATGAATAAACTCGATTTTGTCCTAACTCCGTTTAAGTTGTTTTTTCGTGTGATCACCGACATATTTCAATATTATTAAGAAGAAACCTGCATAAACTTACTCTCCTAAACGGTATTTCTTCTATTATCTTTCAGAGGTATTTTTGATGTTGAAATCCGCAATTCCTCGAGTTCAGGCGAGGTTGCCAAAATCTAAAATAGTTTCCGCTATAACAATTTTACCAATGACATAAAGGCGGATACTAAGTTTGCTGACGTGTAAGATAAGTAGGCGCGATCCTCTTCTCATATATCGACTTATCTCGTATATCTAGCTCATTTATCTACTAAAATATATCTCCAACAATTTCTAAAACAACCACCAAACAGCAGTGTCATCAAAAAGTTTATCAATTGGATGTTTACCACCATCTATATATTTTCGCTGGTTGTTTCATTTAATTAGCGAATAAATGGTGAAAAGCTGCATCAGTGGATTTAGTCCTTATACGAGCAAATTTTGTTTTACTCTCAAACATGATATGCATGTCGAATTGTTATTTGGCTTTAACGTGAAAATTGTGTATTTCAGTATCCCAATAATCCCGCTATCCCTTGTAAATATATATATATATAAATTGATCTGGTGACACCCCTCAACTCATAATTATAAAAATTGCTAAAAAAATGATGATTTTTTAGAGACGTATTTAGTTTTTGTACGTTTTTCTTTTACTAGACCAATTTTTCTTGGCATTGAAACCTTTGTTTCTCAGTATAGCAGGTGATACATTAGGGTTGTCATACATAATACATCGACTTTGTCCGTTTTTCCAACAAAGCTTCGAATCTTTCAGTGTTTTTCAAAAACCAGGCCACAAAAAAAAAAAAAAAAAAAAAAAAAATAAATAAAATCTGGAATTTTTTCACAGGTCCAATCTTGTCTACTAAAGGAAATTTTTATTCTTGTGAATAGATTTCGGCAATATATGATGTTAAGGATTTTTATTGATGTGGATTCTCAGTTGGTAGTAAAGACAAATAGGCAGATGAATCGAAAACGCTTCTTTTTAAGGGAAAATTGATTTTTTCAGCAGATTTTAACAGGCAGGCCTAGAATTTGGCCGGTTCCTAAAACAATTTTTTAATTAGAGCTAGGTCCAGTTCAAATTTGATTCCATTTATCAGAACTTCTCAATAACCACGCTCACAATTTGGATTGTTACTTAAAAAAGTGCTAAAATAGACAAAATTTTATGTCGATACTATATGACCTATGGAATAACAAACTTAGAATTTCCCCAATCTATAGTGATGGATATAAGAAGAGCTGTTCATATTCGGATTTAATAACACAAGTTTACTAATTTTTCAGGTGGTAGATCTGTCATTTATATATAAAATGTGTTTGTCACTTTAGAATGCCGTTGTTTTAGGCGATTACAACTGACGTTCACAGGACATCCTGAGACATGTTACAGGACTGACATGTTAAACCAAGGAACATATTGGGATACTGCTTTAGAATATGTCCCAGGACTATAAAAATTATGTAAAAATTGGTATCTTTTTTTCGGCAATTGCCAAAAATTACTTCATATTTATAATTTATTTATTGAATTGAGAGTGGATAAATATAATTTCTCAATTTTTAAGTATATTGGAAATAAATTATGAAATTTAAATAAATGTTCAACACGTTTTGAACTTTAAGCATTCAAAAATAATTATTTGCCTCTCCTAAATGCCATCGTTAAAGTGTGAATGTCTATTTGAAGTTAACACTTTTTGTCTATAAAATTATTTTATCTTCTTTTATCTCTCTCTTTTTTGTATATAAAATTCTTAAAAACAATTTTTCGGAAGTTATTCATTTAATATCATAGATATAAAATTTAAAACCGTGAGATATATTCCCGTTGTTATAATTTAACCTGCCGCAAGTTGCCAATATGTTAAGATGAAATAACTTTTATTATTAGACAAGCTGGCATAGTTCTGACCTTCCAAACTGACTTCTCTTTTGACCTACCCTGCTTCATCTACATCATGGTAATACATTGCGAGCAACAATTGGCTTGGCTGGAAAGTAATTTCAGTTTTTTCTTTCTCAAAGTAAATTTTAATTAACTTTTGATTTAATTTATAATGTAAGTGCTATTTTGGCATCATTTTGATTTTTGGCATACTGAAACAACTCGTGTTTCCTGGTTCTGTATATGTGTTGAAGGATTTTTCCGTTCAAACTTTCTGTAGTCTACCCAGAATAAACGAAAATCCGAAGATGCCAAATCAAGATTATAAGCTTTAATATTTTTCGCCGAGTCTGCAAAGATGTGTAAGGCTTACAGTAGTCATGGTGGAAAATCAGTGCTTTACGATTTAACAATTCAGGTCTTTTTTCTTTTAGTGATTCGTTATGCTCCATCAATCGTTGACAACTGAATTCAATTTTTGTTGTTTGATTAATTAGAAGCAGTTTAAAATAATCCATTAGCATGAAATTCCTCCAAATTGATAACTTAATCGGTTTCAGGTGCATTTCAGATTTTGGATGAAGTTTCAGTGCTTTCAAGGATCTTTTGCTTGGACAGGGATTTTTTCCGGGTGGCTTTGTTGTAAAGAATCTATTTTATAATCGCCAGTGGCAATGATGTCAAAAGGGGATCATTTTGGTTGCGCTTGAGCATGAAAACGTGAATGCTAACACAGTTTGTTGAGGGGATTTTTCTTAGATTACGGGGGATTTAGATATTGTGTTTTTCGATAAGTCCAAGCCATTTCAAATGGTTTACATTGGTAATTGTGGGCAACTCCATCGATATGACACAATAATTGATTTGATATCGTACTCATCGTCCTCGTTTGTCCGACTTTTTAGTTGACCATCATTGAGCGCGACATGTGCAGAACGAAATTTCGTGAACCAATTTTGAGCATCCCATCCAAACTGTACATACCACAAATATGCAAATATTAATTTATTCTGAAATAAAAAAAAAAAAAACAAAGTATTGTGACAACGCTTCTTTGTACCTCTATATTTAAAACGCCTGATCACCTGACTACTGAAATCATTCGGACATATTACAAATTGAAGCTCGATAAGTTAATATAATCAGCTGAGCTAAAGAATTTGAAAAATAGTAAAAGCACCATCTGTTTTGAAAATACTGACATCATTGTCTTGCCAACATTATAATACTGGTTTCTCTATATGGTTTCTATGTAAATTTATAGACCGAATGTGAAAATTAATTTGAATAGTCTGCAATAGAAACATTTTAGAGATATTGTTCGCTTTCCCATGTTTTTGTCTAGAAACTATAATAATTAACATAAATATTTCCGGTTTTGTTTGGCATAAACGATAATTCAAGGTGATTGAAATAGTTTGTATAATATTTTCCAATTTTTCTAATTATTTTTATTAAAACTAAAGAAAAAAAGAAATTTTGATAGCCGAATGTCATTATCAAAACAGTATTAGGTGCGCAACTAAGTTTTCACTGTTTTTTTTTTATAAAAGTTCAACTTTATTCGGAAAACATGTTTACATATGATTCATTAGAAGTGTTGCCCATCGCTAGCTTTTGCTTTTTCCCAACTTTCTGGCAAAGCTCGAATTCCGTCACAGTAAAACTGTTCATCTTTTCAGGCTATCCACGAATCTGGTCATCCCTTGATGCTGTCATATGAGTGGGACTGCTAGTCAGCCAGACCGTGTGCCATCGAACGTGCACAATATCTGGAGAATATGGTGAATGGGGTAAGACTTCCCATTTCAACGTTTCCAGGTAGGTTTCAAAGGGCTTGGCCACGTGAGGCCGAGTGTTTTGTGGGCATTTCTCGCACAGAAACCGGCTCAATCTCATTAATTTAAGTCAATACCGATTCCCATTGATGGTTTGTCTTAGTTTCAACAGCTCGTAATAAATAACACCTACCTGGTCCCACCAAATATTTGGCCGAGGCGACCACGTAGAAGCATGACCGGGTAGCCCCCGTGACTTTCTTTTCTTTGGATTGCTGTAATGAATCCATTTTTCATCACCCGTTATAATACGTCCCTTTTTGTCGCTGAAGCAGTTATTTACAGGCAAAAAACGACGCTCAACGTCCCCTGGCTTTAACCCAAGTTCCTTGCTTTTGAATCATTCCTAACGCATGCAATCACTTGGAAAGGGCTTGGCAGGTAACTCCTAACACTGAAGTAAGCTTTACCTGCGTTTGACATGGATCCCAATTAAGCAATGTCGTCAATTCAGTGCCTACGAAGGTTTTTCGTCTTCCTTCACACGAACGGTCGTCAACATCATAGTCAACGTCCTTAAAGCGATGGACCAATCTCAACACGTTTTTTCACTTAAAGCAGCATCTCTGTAAACGTTTTGAAGCTCACGATGAGCTTCAGCTGCCGTTTTCTTCGATTGAAAGAAGAAGATCAATACTTCTCGCGTATGACGATTACTTGGCATAAAATCATGCATCTTCACACCATCAAAAGGATATGATGTCAAAAGAAAACCACTATTGGTTCGCAGTATGTTTACCGTATGCCTAAGCTTGGCTCATGGCGTTTAAGTTATGGCAGAATCGATTAGCACTTACAGATGGCGCCATCTGTCGGCAAACAACGGGAACCTAGTTGCGCACCTAATATATATGTATATGTATATTAAATTTTAATGTCAACATAATATCTGTACTTACAAGGAAAAATAACTTAAGTGGGATTAGGATACAGTCGGATTTATTCGTTATTATTTGTATACTCATTCTGATACATAGGAGTATTTACGTCTAATCCCCATTTTAGTCTAGTAGTTCGCAAGTTGTAGCAATATTTCAAAAAAGCGATCATTGAAAAATTACATACATAGTAATATCTGTAAATATTGGTAGTAGTCAGAATTTGTTTTTTTTTTTTGTTATTAATGTTAGTGTCTTTAAGATACACTCTGTCATCTAATTGCAAGTTCAAAATTCTATATATTTTGAAAGTTGTAATGAACTTCCGTAATAGCGATTTTTTGAAAAACGCTTAATATCTAAAACCGGCAATTTTCGAAAGTTTTTTTTCGCGTAGACATAAATATATAACAATATAATATTGTTTATAACAAATATATAACAATTTATACCACATGTATATTGAATTCGATTTTAACAGCCACAATCGATTTTATAATGGCTTCGCTTTCTATTAGTTGTAATAATCGAGGAAGCATTCATTGTGTTTTGTTTGTTTTTAATCTGTGATTTTTGTGCCATTGAATTGTGCACCTCGTTTACTTAATTTTTCTCGTCCAGCAAGCTGATAAAGGCATTTTGTACAAATATTATTTAATATCACACCAAAATGTTATAAATATATCAGTAGTCTACCGACATTATCAAATAAAAATCAAAAAATTGATAAAAAATCTCTCAAAGACTCCCCAAATTTGCATTCTCATCATGAATTTAGCTCTCAGCGATTATTACAGTTTAACTTATTAGCTAAGGAACACACACACACACATTCACACTAATTCTCTTTGCCCACAAATCCGCCAATCGTAAAATCACAAAACGCTCTTAACGATCTAGACCATGCCGAAACCTTCAGTACCCTCACTTATGGCCAAGAGCAAAGCCTTTTCGAATTGTTCGTAGCTTTCGTAGTCTGGCAGACACAACTGATTAAAGCTGAAATGAGATGGTTGGAGTTAATCAATACAAAAAGTTGCTCAAAATCTGCAAATCTCTTACCAGGTATGAGCGGTTGGCAGGTTACCAAAAGTGGGTGCTGCCGTGATTTGAAATTGTGGATTAAGCTCTTGAAAGCCTCCCGGTGGCAGTTGAGAACAGCCTGTGGTAAATTGCAGCAGGCGGGCCATTTCAGTCTGACTGAAATTGCTAATGCCTGCCCAAAACCAGGCCAACACGCGTCGAAATTCAGCCGAGTTGCCATTTGCTATGTGATGAGCCTTAAAGTCAGCTATGGAATATTCGCCGGTGCCGCACATAAGAAGCTGCACGGAAATGAATGACATCAATTTGATTTGAAATACTCATACATTTGAAATCTCTAAAATACTCACCTCTAATTCATTTTCATCGAAAATACTTAATAAATTATCCGGTATAATACCATTCAGGCCCTTGAGGAAACTATCTACCTCATCTTTAACGCTATTGCACAATCTCTGTTGAGCCAAAGCGTCTAAATATTGATTTTTGGTAGCATTTGTTACCCGCACTTTCGAGCCATTCGGTATAAGTTCCAGAGTCTTACTCAGTTGGCCACTGGCATCGTAGATTTCTTCTACGAAATACAGTTCCAGCGAATCGGTATTATCTAAATCGGTATCGAGTATATATTTAATTTTCGATAAATATAAATCAGGATCATCTTGTTCAAAGTACTGCAATAAATAATTAGAGATTATTGTACGTTAATTTCTTTTATTCCAAAAATTACCTTGTAATGAACCCTCAAACCTATCAATTGAGCCAGGAATGATCGAGTGAAACGTGCTCTCACCAACTGCCGATATGTACCACCTAAGGCACTTTCGTATAGACATTTACCTACAATTTTGCCAGCAAATTCGAAATGCTTCAGCTTTAAATGAGATGGCCGATGTGGATTTGGATGCACCAAAGCTTGATGTTTGTCATGAAAACTACAGAAGAGACCACCTCGAGGATCAAACAAAGCACTGCAAATTAATTCGAACCATTCTCGGCGCAAACCGCCCCAATCGATGCCTGAAATAAAGAGGGAGGATTGATGATAAGAAGCATTAATAATAATAATGTTGTTGTTTTTAGAAATGTTCTGTTATAAACCGTATGAAATGATCGTAGTCTCTTATAAGAGAAGAGATGTTCATATTCTCTAAAAGTAGGAACCTCACAACTTCCAGAGGGTTTGTATTTGGCCTCTAAAACTCTTCTGCTGACATCGTGACGCACCGAGATATAAATTATATTCAAAAGAGCTACACATTTTTGAATTAAATGAGTAGTAGATGAGTAGAAGCAAGAACATCTAGCTAAGAAAACGCCAATACCAGTCGTTAATGACACTAAGTTGGTTTTCATCCTCCGATAAGTGTGAAAGCATCGAGACACGCACATATAGTTGCACCACGTGGAGGGGTGCCTTTAGTACCAACATAAGGATAGAAATTTAGTGTACTGCGAACTAACAGTTAGTTATTACGAAGTAATTATTGAATTTTGGTAAATCGGCCAATTTGTGCGGAAGATCAGGTGAGTAAGTAAGTTTAATTCATAATTAAATTGCTATGTTTCGCTCGCTCTGTGTAAAATGATTTTGTTTGTATGCTTATTCAAGCTCAATACCAGTTTAGCTTTTTGCAAAACTTGATTGACGAAAAGAAGTTTTGACAGAATAATATTCTTAAAATGACGGGCTGTCTGCATAGCTATTTAGGATCCAGCTACGGATCTTCATCAGCAGAATTGGATCTCAACTTAATGAGAATTCCTTGTTAATTGCACAGACCCAAAATATGTCAGAACCATTCGCAAAGTATCTTATTTTTGGTATAAAAAGCCATCGACCTTCAAACAACATCATTTGTCGTGCTCTACGTCATCAGTCAATTGTTTATGTATAGTTCGATCTGCATAATAGGCAGCCCAGCATTGTAAGAACATCCTGGCGCCAAAATTTCCTTTCGCCAAATAAGCTTTGCAAATAACTAAACTGCTTTTGATCTGAAATAAACATTCCAAAAAAACTTTATGTTAATATTTAATGACCAGCTAGTCAGACAGACAGAGGGACATAGCTCAATCGACTTAAAGGATCAATTCCCTCAAGGCTAAATATCATGGTATTACTAATCCAAAACTGGATTTTGGACGATATTATATACCTTTTACCCCTATTAGGAGCATAGAACCTAAACAAAATTCTTAAATCTTAATCTATCTACTGACATGCTTTTAATTTCACTTTTTCCAACATCCTTTTCAAGCTGCCTTCTCCATGTGAGCGCCGGCCGAACTCGCTCACGGCTGCCCTGTGGAATTCACTGAATGGCGTGCCTTACGATATCAATAGAGACCTTCCTTAGAGTGTAACCTATGCAGATCCACTTCCGTTTCTTAATATTCAAATGAATTAGTTTTCGGTCTGTCAGCGCCCACAATCTAGCATTAGAGATTGTGTTTGGACAGTGAATTTTCAGCAAACGGACGATCTCTATGCAACTTTTCTATTAGTTTATGACGACTATAATTGAATCCGCTAAAATAATTTTTGCACCCGGCTCATTCCCACAAGCATAGTTTATTAATGGATTGTTCGTAATGCTTGGCAGAATTTAAAAAAATAGACAAATAACTGCATCGCTCCTGAGGCCTCCAAAATTTAATGTAACTCATATTTATAAATGTTATTTACTTGCACTAAATTTGGTCAAATTTGGTACAATTTTAGCGTTTTCTAAAGTAGGGTGTTAGAATGATAATGAAGCTAATCGACACAAATCTTTCCTCTGTAATTTCTAAAGAAATTAGCGGTGTTACTGCAGTCCACTCAAGTAGCATTGATTTATAATCCCTTATAAAACTTAAAGATACAAAGCCAGATAACCATGATCCTTCTCCCACACAACTAAACGATCAAATTGACTAATTTTCCAAAATTATATTTTCCAACTGTAGTTTCTACTAAGTAGACTGCTGAAGCTCAATTTTTTTTCATTTAAAAGTTTTTTTTTTTTAACTTTTGCCTCGCATATAAATGACAGGGTTTATATTTATATCTTCACCCGAAGCGAAGGAAAGTAAAGGGTTACCCATTCAGTGGTTTCAAAATCGCCGGTCTGGCAAGGCTGTTTGCTGTTAAATACCTGTCATCTGAAGTGTTATTTACTTCGTGAAAGGTTTGCCATACACGAATATGGATCGTAAAGAAGAACACGCAAAAACAGTTAAAACTTACAGTTAAACAGTTAAAACAAAAGTGGTGATACAAACGTAGGCATTTTTCGTGTATTACGGCGTGATTATGATCTTCATAATTGACGTACAAGGAATTGGCAAGATAATAAAGACATTTTAAGAGACTGGAAGCATTACAGATGTGGTCAGGGTTGTAACGGATAATCAGAATTTGTCGATTCATCGGTGTTCTCAGCAATTGCGCCTATCTTACGGTATGGCGCATTATGGCATATTTTCCAATTGGATTTGTACCTCCATTCATTTAGAGTCGAACTAACTCAACAACTACAGCCGGCTGACCATCCACAACGCTGTAGATATGCTGATTGGGGCTACAGCAACAGGCTTTATATTCTGACTTTTCGAACATAAGATTCATCAGTGATGAAGCTCATTTCTTACTCGGTGGTTACGTCAACAAGCAAAATTGTCGTAAACGGGTCTCGGAGAACCTAGAAGTGATTGTGGAAAATCCATTGCCGGAAAAACAAGCCGGAAAAAGTGACTATTATCTGTTTCTAAACTTAAGGAATGGTTTGATAGAAAAAGATTTCAGTCAAATGAAGATGTGATTTGTGAAACGAATGTTTTATATTGAGTACCCTGAGTAATCGTATAAAGATGACGAAATAACAAAAAGCAGCACCATTAAATTAAGTACGTTGTATTAAAATGAGATTGTGCTACAAAATAAATTGCATTTTATCCAAAGAAGTGACGTTTCCTTGTACAGCCCGATTGTTCTTCATCCTGCCTATTTTGAGGAAGTTGAACTTTTGAAGCTACTGTGGCCAACATAAACCTCAATCTCATCAAGCTCCATTAGTCGTTAATTAATTGCTTATTGTTTCATTAGATGCCTTCCAACATGCACAATTTCTTTTTGAAATGATCTTCACCGCCAAACTTACCTTGTTCTCCCTGGAATGTCACCTCGAAATTTCCACACCAATCCGACACAGAGAAGTTCTTCGTGGCTTTCATACTACTCTCTAATATTTTCTCACGCTGCACCTTCAGCGATAACTTCTCATGGTAATAGTTTGCATGGAATTTGCGTACTTCGTGATAGAAGAAATCTTGCTTATCCTTAAATGTCTCAGAACCACCAATATTCTTCAATAGAAAATGAGTAAATGTGGCTGCTATAATATTGCGATCTCTCGAGGCCAATTCTATTTTCGGTTGAGCGCCATCATCGATAATGAAAATCGGTCCATGAATATGTGTCGGTAATTGCGGCAAAAAATGAAATTTGGTCGAGGGACACAGCCTAAAGGTTGCTATACGCTTGGGTATGAACTTCAGTATCATCTCCTTTATTGTGACCTGAAATATTAAGGAATTCTAATTAAGTTTCCAAGGATATCAAGAGTTGTGTTAGGAAGGAAGGCTCCATTTGGTCACTCACCTGCTTGGGCCCCACTGAACACAGCACTTTACGGGGCTTTGACTTGGCGCAGCCAAATATACTTAAAAGTTTTGCCTCGTAGCAAATATTATGCTTACGCGAAGCGATATTTTTATGCACCAATGTGGTGTCACTGCCTAGAGGGGAATTTAGAGTTAAAAAAAGCAGTGTGAGTTAAAATTTAAGTTCAATGTTTATCAAATGTGTACTTACTGCTTAATACTATAATGTCAAAGTCACCATTGGGCAGCTTTTGCTCCATATAACTTATAACGGCACGTAAACAAATGGGCTCTGGAAATAGAGTCGTCACGGCAACGCGTGCATTCACGCGATCGTAAGAAAAAGCGATGGCATGACGCCATTTCTCCAGGGGTTCGCCATTCAAGTCGTAGATTTCTACATGGTAGCCCTAAAGGAAAAACAAATAACATAAGTGAACAACACTCCAACTATATAAAATTGCAGTTTCTAACCTTAACCGGATCTTCGCCCTGTTCAAACTGGCACGCATTGCCGAATTCATCTCTCGGCTCAATATGTAGCAGAGTGGGCGAACCAGCGCAACAAATAACCGTACTGGCCGGTCGTATGAATCTTGATCTTCTGGCATCAATGGAGCCCGGTATAAAGGACTTGGTAAACGGTGAGCCCGCTATGTGACTTGAACCAATCATCACTGAGATTTTATATTGGCCCGCTGTCCTTACGGTAAATTTAACTTTGGCTATATTCGCATTATTGGGATCTGTCGGCGAACCCAATTCACTAATGGTAACCATTTTTCGGGTGCCCTCGGTAACTTCAACAAAAAATTGATCTGTATCACAGATGGGATAAGGCTGGCCGTTGCGCTGATAGAAACGTACTACGAAACACATGGTGCCTCCAACTACGGCTGGATCTTTCCAGTCCCATTGAACTTTACAATTAGCAGGCAGTAGATATTTACCGGTGACATATTGCAGCAACGAGTGTCGGGCCTCTGGAGCCAGTGACGGTTGAGTCATAGCGGCGAGCGTAACTAACCCAGCTACAGACACAGATACTACTAACATTCCGCCCCATGTCCAGGCGTCTTGATGCTGGCTTGACTTAACCACAGTGGACCATAACTGAGCCTTTAAGCCATCCAGTTGCGATTTTGAAGTGGGTAGGTTTTGTCGAGCTTGTGACCATACTTGCCAATCCTTACCGAGTATCTTACTAGCTCGAGAATCTTCAAGCCAATAGACATCTTCCAGCGAGGCTACCTCAACATTCAGAAGACGCTGATAGTGATGCTGCAGACGATGATCCTTCAGCCATTCTCGTAGTATGAGTTTCTGTTGCAAATGCATGGCTGCTCTCTGCAAGCGTTTCTCATCACCGGGCGGCAGTTCGGGTAGGCGATCTGGATCGCCACAACTTGATAAGGATGAAATGCCTGAAAGAGAGTACAAAGATAAGAAATGTAAGATGAGATTAAGCTATTAAATTCCGAATCCTAAATACCATACATATATTTAAACTTTGATTGGGTCTTGATTTGGAAAATAATAATAGGAAATCTAGAGAACAAGTTGGCCGGTAATTTTGCGTTTGGGTTATCTATTCAGCTGTTTCAAAACCGCCAGTCTGGCAAGGCTGTCAGCTGTTAAATATTTGCCATTTGAAGTGTTATTTATTTAGTCAAAGGTTTGCTATTTACGAATATGAATCTTTTAATAACTGAAAAGTACGTACAAATATTTGAAACTTACTACAAAAGTGGTGATTAAAACGTAGGCTTTCAATCGAACAAAATTTTCTTAACGGTGAAGCACAGTTCTTGCTCGGTGGTTACGTAAACAAGCAAAATTGTCGCATATGGAGGTCGGAGAAGTAAGAAGTGATTGTGGAAAAGCCATTGCCGGAAAGGACAAAGACAAAAAAAGACTGTTTGTTGCGCATTATGGTCTGAAGGTGTCATTAGTCAGTATTTTTCGAAAACTATCTCAAAAGGATCAGCTGCTGCAACTAATCCGGTGGCGGTATTTTGTACATAATGGCAAGGTCAAAGCATTATAATGGGATAAAAGTTTAATCGAAATCATAGCTTTATGTAGTTTTTTTTAACTTTATTTGAAAACGAAAAATGGATAACCCTATTAAGGATATCAAGACGAAATTGTAGACTAGTCCATTTGGCTATTGATATGATTTGATATTTTATTGCATAAAGATAATATACAGTGTGACCGTTGGGAAGGTATACTAATTTGTTTGTTTATAATTTTTGATTAAATGAAAGAGAATGGATCTTATATTGATAAATGTTTTATTTAATGTTGGCGGAGCAGTCAAATCAGGCGACCGTGGAGGCCAATCAACATCGCCATTTTCTGAAATAACTGATTGTGGAAAGAGGTATCGCAGTAATTCCATTGTAATCCTGGCTGTATGCGATATGGCACCGTCTTGTTGATGCCACATGTTAACCAAGTTCAAAGCATGCAGTTGTGGCGTTAAAAAGTTTTCAATCTTATCACGATATCGCTCCCCATTGACAGTTACCAATACGTCGTTTTCAGTTTCAAAGAAGTAAGGTCCAATGATTTCTCCTGACCAGATTGCACACCAGACTGTCACTTTTAATGGATGTAAAAGTGATTGACAAAAAATTTGAGGGCTTTTCATTCCCTGGAACCGACTATTCTGTTTATTCACATCCATTCCATTCAAATGAAAGTGTGCCTCGTCATTATGATTTTTTGCTGTAACATCCTATTGGCATGTACGGCGGCGTAAATGGTCTTGTGGAAGAAACTCTTGTGTCAACTGAATCTTAAATGGAAATAAATGCAAATCCTAGTGCCAAAGTTGTTCTTTAAAGACCAAGCTCCTGGGCACGGCGTCGAATTGAGGTTGATGAATTGTTTTAAACACTTTCTTGAGCAGCAGTAATGTTTTCAGCCGATCTTGCAGTACGTTGTGGTCCATGCTAGGAGCTATCAGCTACAGACCCTCTTTCTTTGAAACCATTCACTGCACGATAAATAGTGCATCTTGCTGGCACGTTGTTTCTCTCAAAAAGTTCACGTAAGTTTCTCATTGTCACAGTAATCGATGATTGATTTTCATAAAATGTTTTAACGATTAAAACACGTTGGTTTATCGAATATTTTTCCATAATAAATTTACCACGTCTCTACTTCACGACTGCCAAATATGAACTGTCAAGACTAACGTTTACCAAAATGGCGGCAAAACAAAATAGTATACCTTCTCGACGGACTCCCTGTATTACGCTCTTTTTTAAAAAATATTTATTTTCTTCTTGAGTATTTGATTTATACAAGGACTTTACTAACATTTTATTCGTTTTTTAGAGAATTTGTCTTCCTTATATAAGTTTTGTTATGAAATGTATCATTATTTATCATTACCTTCATCCGCAGAAACGGCAATCATTTGATACGGCAAAGCGTGACACCCAGAAGAAAGCGTTTAAAGTACCAAATACTTTTTGACCAAATATGTTTCATGGCATTTTAAATTGATTGAGCGATATCCCTGATAAAAGCCATAAATATTAATGAAACCTTTCAAAACTGTGCATAACCTATTTTTTCACCTTCCATGCAAATTGAGCGATTTTCCGAAATCTCGTTTTTCCCCTGTAATATCTAACTAATAAACATCAGCGACTCGAATGTTCTATAATTATTGGTAAAACCTGAAAAATCAATCGGTTTATCATGCCGCTTCTGGTACCTCTCCTAGAAATGACAGATTTACCCCACATATTCTTAGATTCAAAGCGTTCATCCGGTTGCACTAAATTCAGCCGAATTTAGTACACGTTAAGAATTTGCTAAAGTAGTGTCGCAATAAAAACGCATCGCGTTATCACACCATCTCTGGTACCTCCTACACAAATTTGCCTTTTTTCGGAAATTCGGTTTTTTCTCTTAACTCCTAATGCGTAGATTGCAGCGACCTGAATTTTTGCTAGCTGCTTCGCTCTATAATTCTTGGTGAAATTTCACCATACCCTTGCTGGTACCTCATACGCAAATGACCTATTGAAGATATATATTATTAGGTCCCTATCTCTTATTCTAATGCACTACCTATAGATACAGTCAAATTTAGCACACATTAAGGGTATGCAATGGTAGTGAATTAAAAAAGTTTGTATTGTCACGTCACTTCTGGTACATCCCACACAAATTTATCGATTTTCGAAAATTCCCTATCTCCTATTCTATTGCATTAGATTCAGTCAAATTTGGCGCACATTAAGGGTATGCTAAGGTAGTGAATCAAAAAGTTTACATTGTTACATCATTTCTGGTACCTCTCATACAAATTGATCGATTTTCCGAAATTCAGCCTTACTTCTTTAATTCCCAATTAGAAGGCTGCCGTAGGTTTTTTGTCCTTTGTATTAACCTATAAATCTTTTGTAAAACTTGAGAGAAGTAATCCCTCCCTTATCGGTACCTCCCGTATGATTTAAATCAAATAATCTTAGGTTCATATCTTTTAAGTAGTTCAACAAAATTCATTCAAGCTTTCAGCCCGTCGTAGGTTTTTTTAACCAATTTTTAAGGATGAAAGCAGAGCAGTTGATTTCCAAAGCTCCTTTTATAACTTCCATATCAATGACCAATTTAACACACATATTCTTAGCTTCATATTTTTTAAGCAGTTGGGCTGAATGTAGTCAAGTTATGGTGCACGTCATGAATTTGATATACCTAATTCTGGGAATGAAAATGGATTGGATTGTCATTCCCGTTCTTCAATTTTCCATACTTATAGGCCGATTTATCGAACTGAGAATACGCCACTGTATTCCGATAGTTCGTAGAATTATTGAATTTAGTTTAAATTTTGTTAATAATTTGACATTCGGGTACCTCCCACACATATAACGTAATTTACAACGTACGCGAAGTGTGTTCAAAAAATAAGCCGAATTTTCAATTTTCGCGGGCTACGTACATTCGACTTTCGATTATTATTGTTTTTATGTTGGTAGACTCGTCTTGAAGATATGTTGAGGGTTTTATCCATAGTGCATGTTTAGTTTGTTTGTGAGAGGCATAAATGAGACAAGTGTTTTGCGTGTTGGGCAATTTTCTAGGTATCGAAAAAAATGGATCAAAGAAGTTGCACCAAATTTTGTGTAAAAAATTGAATTAATTGCTCAAAAACACTTAAACTGTTAACAGTGGCATACGGTTAGATACGGTCTGAGTCAAAAAAAAAAAATGTTTACAAGTCGTACAAGCTTTTCACAGAAGGTCGAGAAGATGTGAATGACGACGCTCACTCTGGACGCCCCAGCACACCAACAACCGATGAAAATGTTGAGAAAGTAAAGAAAATTGTTATGGAGAATCGTCGAATCACAATTAGAAAAGTTGCTGAGGATGTCGGCACATAGGTTGGCTCATTTCATGCAATCTTTTCGGAAATTTTGGGCATGAACCGAATGGCAGCGAAGTTCGTTCCAAAACTGTTGAATTTTGACCAAAAACAACGTCGCATAAGCATCGCTCAGCAATTGTTGAATGACGTCAACGATGATCCAGATTTGCTTAAAAGGGTAATAACTGGTGACGAATCATGGGTATACTCGTATGGTTATGACATCGAAACCAAAGCCCCAATGGAGCCCAATCGTCCAGGAGAGTCAAGACCAAAAAAAGCACGCCAAGTTCGATCAAATGTCAAGTTTTTGCTCACTGTTTTCTTCGATTACTATGGCGTAGTACATCAGGAATTATTACCACAAGATCGTATGGTAAAGAAGGAGTATTACCTCGAAGTTATGCGCCGTTTGCGTGAAGTAATACAAAAGAAACACCCGGAATGGTGAAAAATAAATTCATAGTTTTTGCACCATGATAATGCTCATCCTGCTCACTCATCTTTACTTGTGAAAGATTATTTGACCAAAAACAACACCGTTATCATGCCTTAGCCACCATATTCACTAGATTTGGCCCCCTTCGACTCTTTCCTGTTCCCAAGATTAAAGAGAAATTTGCTTTATTTTTTTTAACACACATCGTATTCCTAGATTCATATCTTTCATTCAATTGCCTTAAATGCGGTATAATTTAGCTAGCATCAGTTTTTTGTTAAACATACAAGTATTTCTGCAAAAGAAATGGTCTGAGCAGCCACGCCCTTTAGGGTAACTCACATACAATTTCGCCGATTTGGTAAAAATCAATGATTTCTCTAAAATTTCTAAGCGAAAATTAGCATGCTATAAAGATTAAGTTCAGTAAGTTATAATTTCGCTCCCTTTATTGTGATTTAATTTAGAGTATTTGCAGATAAGAATCGAGCAATTGAACACGCTCTCTCTAGCGCTCCGGCCAATTTTGCACCGAAGCAAAATAATGTTGGGTGAAGATATAAGTAAGTTTGTTGATGTGACTAAAATTTTTACATTTTATTTTTTTATTTAAACATTTAATTTGCATTAAAGAACATTTACTTTTTACAAGAAGGGAGGGAAGGAATAGGAGATCCATGATCTGAAATATGATTAACGCATTTCATATCATCGACTATGCTTCAATTCGTTAAACGAGATTATTAGTTCTCAACATGAATTAACAAATTAAAGACAATTAAATCATAAAGAGAAGACCATTTCAATTGTAACCAATAAATAAAACATTACCTTCAGCCTAGCGATGAAAATGAAATTAATGTTTACAGACGAGATAACCACCCTAAGCACAAATACTCAATATTCCTTCATGCAAACTGAGCAAACTGAGGGGGCAACCCGACGCATGCTTTCGGTTCATTTAATAGCTTTTATGCGGCTTTTCCAGCCGCGCTGAACAACGTCCTAATTACCCCCTGCCACCAGATGCCGGACTTACAACGCTTTAATTGAAGTTCTCTCTTGGTGGTGTAATTTCAGCTCTTACCAATAATTTCGCTTACAAGGACTTAAGTAAGCAATTTCAAACTCATAAAAGGCGACATCGTCCAAATGTCACTTCCACTCTCCCCCCACCCTCCGCTTTTTCCACAGGAGCTGCTAGCAAATTAAAGGCTCAAATGTTTGCGATGAAATTACTTAAGAAATTGTAGATGTTTTCTCTCTTGTAGTTTAATTTTTGGATAGAGAACGGCAGGAAGAGGGGGAAACGGAAAACTGCCAATCAATTACATGTAATTACGCTAAATATTTGAAAGGCGACAAATTTTGTTCATTGGCAAGGACTTTAGATCCATTATTTCTCTTACCAAACAACAATAATCGCCAGCAATAATGAATTAATGCGGAAGCAAAGAATGGAAACAGCATTTTACGTCAAAGGGACAGTCGTTGTTTGTGTATGACTAGTATGAGGTGAGGAGGGATAAACAGTTTTGGATAGAAAAGAATGTCAACGTGGACTTTTAGTTGTCAACTATGTGATAAAGCAGCCGTTTAGGAAGTTGTTGGCGTTCATGCCGTGACAGCAAAGACTAGCGGCAGGCAATCGAATTTGATTTTAGATAAGATTTTTCGCCATCGATTTTAGACATTCGAGTTTATTCGGGCACAGATTCTTCAGTTCGGAAAAACAATATTCCGGCCATTGCCACCATCAAGACCAAGCGCACCATTCAATTGGTTGACTGGTGTCCCACTGGTTTCAAGATCGGTATTAACTACCAACCACCCAGTGTTGTGCCCGGTGGTGATTTGGCTAAGGTACAACGTGCCGTCTGCATGTTGTCCCACACCACCGCCATCGTTGAGTCCTGGGCCCGTCTCGATCACTAGTTCGATTTGTTGTAC
This sequence comes from Philornis downsi, assembly GCA_019455685.1. Lineage (NCBI taxonomy): Eukaryota > Metazoa > Arthropoda > Insecta > Diptera > Muscidae > Philornis > Philornis downsi. The sequence continues at coordinate 1,420,048 of JAHXMU010000035.1, read as the reverse complement.
CCCCAGCGCGTCTTCGTCCATTGGTACGTTGATGAGGGTATGGAGGAAGGTGAATTCTCTGAAGCCCGTGAAGAGAAGGATTATATGTGGGTTAAGTTGGTTACTCTGCTCTCGAGAAGGATTATATGTGGGTTAAGTTGGTTGATCTGTATGTCTCAGATTCAAATCTTTCATTAATCAATAATGTATTCTGAATAATTTAGCAAATATCAGCCATCAAGTGAATTAAAATTGACTTAATTGCCACGCCCTTTGGGAAACCATAAATATAAATTGGCCGATTTATCAAAAAATATTGATCTTTTTATAAATTCTAATGGAAGGACTTCCGAAAGATGTAATTTAGTAGTAATTCCGAGTATTTTTTTAATACAACCCATCGATTTACTAGAATCCTTCTGGCAATCTTAACACTTTTGCACTAACGCAAAAGGACGTTGAGCAAAAATATATGTAAGTCAGTTTACCTGACTGAAATTTGAGTATTGCCTCGTCATAAAAGTTGCGTTGAATATTGAATTTTATGAATATTTTGTAGTCTTTGTAAGCAACATATCGAAAATCAGACAGAAAGTAATAAAATTATCCCTTTCTTTATACTCTTTGCTCATTGCATCAGAAATTGCGAGTAATTCAATGAAACAGAAATAACTTTTAAAATTGTTGTCTCCAAATTATTCAAAATCAAGTATCGAAATCAGGAACCATCATTTAAATGAAACTAAAATCAAAAATAATTTGGATTTGTTTTAGTTTTTGCAATCTAAATTAAAAATATACAAAGTTTTTATTCTGATTCCGGCAATCGAATGAAAATTATATTGAATTTTTTTTCTGTTTAAAACATCCAGAAAGAGAAATTACAAATAATTTTGATTTTGATTCTTACACCCGAAACGAAATTAGTAACAATTTTGCTTCCGATTCAGTTTATGAAATCTTTTGTTTGTATTTCTTTTGAGAGTTTTCAAAGCAAAAAAAAAAAAAAAAAAACTCAAAATTTTTGTAGTAGTTGTGAAAATTTCTGAGAGCTTGATATTGGTTGCGTTTTATTGGTATCTTAGACCCGTTTCGCCATACAAATGTTATCCGGTATACGGTAACGGGGATAAGTTGTATAAAAAAGTAGCAGAAAAGTATGGTAAATAACAATGCGGCCAAGTTCTCCTACGCAAAACTAAACAAAGAAGTTAAAGAAGAAGGAGAACATCAAATAACGTAGATATAAGTTGTTAATTTTTTTGCAAACATCAGTTGGTAAATTTTGGTTTCGTGTGTTATTGCCGATATTGCCGTTTGTAACAGATCACTACTTTACATTATCACTACTTACATTTTCAAAATTATCCATCAGCACAAACACTATACGTTCCAATTCAATTTTCATTTTAATTTATTAATTCCGCGAACAATAAGCTAAGTTTATTTTATAAATGGATGATAAAATGATTACGAATAAAAACAAAGTGAATAAACATTTCATAAATAGAAATGCTGCCAAGTTGATATCGCTAAGCGCCGATGCGTTTTTTCGGTATCCTATATAGGATACCGGTATAAGAATAATACAAAATGAATAAATGCGTTTTTTGGTATCCTATAGCGGTATCCTATATGAATAAACATTTTGGTATCCTATATTGGATATCGGTATAGGATACCAAAAAAACGCATCGGCGCTTAGCGATATCAACTTGGCAGCATTTCTATTTATGAAATGTTTATTCATTTTGTTTTGTTCTTATTCGTAATCATTTTACGAATTCTTTATAAATTTAGAAAATAAATAATTTCTACCTTTCGTAATTTTGTGCCAGCGCTTTTCCTTTACCAAGAAAAGAAATTAAATTTGGTTTCAATTCTAATTCAGATTAAAAAATAACAATGCATAAAACTATATTTTCGTTTCAGATTGCAGAATCAAAATATGACGTTTCATTATATTTTGATAGAGAAACAGAATCAGTGTAGGCTTCTAGTTTCTTTATTTTCAGCAGAAGTGCTTCCAGAATGCTTCCAATAATGTATATCTAAACTTTTTTAAAGAGGTAATAATAATAACGCTACTTTCGAAAAAATAATGGTTTCAAGTAATGAAATTTGTTAATTTCAATTACGTTTAAAATCTTAATTTTGATTGCATAATCCTATAAATTTAAAAAATAAATTATTTTTGAGAAATGTATTTGAAAATGCAGTAGCAGAGCTACACAGCAGCACGACGTATTCGTAAATAGTACTGAATGGTTGACAACCCAATGTCAAATTCATTGGTGTTTCAGTCAAATGTGCAAAACAGCTGTTGTAGTTGTGGTGAATATTGCGATGATTGTTGGTATGCAACATTTTTGCTGGGATAGAGAATTATATAGAATTACATTTTTCAAAACTATTGACCGAATTTATGTCGAATACGAAAATATGTGCTTCTTACGTATGTACCTCCATGCTATCGCAAAATCCAATTGACCGTCACATCGCTGCTTTACGAGAGCGGTCCCAAATCTAGGCAGCTTAACAAAGAACACACAAAAAGTTGGGAAAAATGTTCTTTATTTTTTTAACATAATCTCCTTTTAGTTCGATACACTTTTTCCAGCGATATTCAATAGCTTCTATACCCTGTTTATGTTAAGAATTATCAAACTCATTTAAAATAGCGATCAACCGCAGACCACCTCTTCAAGTTTGGATACAGAAAATAGTCCGAGGAAGTTAAATCTGGGGAATAAGGTGGGTGGTAAAGCAATTCGAACTTTAATTCATTAATTTTGGCCATCGCAATAGTGAAACTGTGAACTTGATGAAACAACACTTTCCATTTCGCCAAATGCTGCCTTTATTCTTGAATTTCATCACCTAAACGCTGCAAGAAATTAGCATAATATTCATCGTTGATGTTTTTTTTTTCCTTTCTGAAGATAATCAATAAAAATAATCCAATGCGCATCTCAGAAAACAGACGCCATGACCTTGTCTGCCGATGGAACCATCTTCGCCTTCTTTGAACACAATTCTCTCATTCCAATCCACTGCTTTAACTGTTCCTTTGTCGCAGGTGTGAAGTGCTGGGTCCACATTAATTACTCTCATTAATGATTATAAATCGACGTAAAAATTCGTCTTTATTGCGGTGAAACATCTGCAAACACTCTACTAAAACATCTTCACCACGCTGTTTTTGCTCTATTGAAAGCAAGCGCGGCACCCATCTTGCGCATAGCTTTCTCATCTTCAAATCTTCGGTCAATATACGATAAATATCACTTTTTGAAATGCCTGCTATTTCAGCTAACTCACGCATCTTCAGCCTATGATCATCCAATACCATTTGGTGGATTTTCTTAGCCGTCTTTGACGTGGACACCTTAACTGGTCGATCACTACGTTGTTCTTCTTGGCAGCTTGTACGGCCTACTTTAAATTCTGTTACCCAATATTGTGCAGTCGTAAACAAAGGAGCAGACTCCCCCAGAGTAGAATCTACATCAGCTTTAACATTGATTCGGCTTACACCCTTCAAATAAAAATATTGAATTACATGTTTACAAATTCACAGAGATTGTTTACTTTTGATGGTTCATATAAGAATACTGAACAACGTGACGTCTTGAAACTTAAGACATATGTTTTATGGAGTTGCCACTTTCCATCAAAATATTTTTTTCAAACTACTGGCACCATCTATACAAGTACGTAAGGTCGTCTAGTTTTGTGACCGCTCCCGTATGCGCACAACAAAGTTTAGTTATCTTTTTATGTTTCCCCCTCCTACACTTGTGGCCGGTAACATTTTACGATATGAAATTTCTTCATATTTTGTAATTTTCATGATGATTTCATATTTTGCCGCCAAATGTCGAGAGACGAAAGTAGTGGAAAAATGCTCGATATGCCTCGTAAATGAAATGGCATTTTCATTCTTCTTGAAATTGTTATTATAGCCACTGCTGGTGTCGTTGCCATTGTTGCTGTTATTGTTGCCGTTGATTGTATATCATTATAACGAGAAGAAAGGATCTAAAAGTATAGAGGTCCGGTCCTGGCAAACAAATATCCTCATCGCCGTCAAGGTTAGTGCATACTCACACTAAAATGTGAAAATGTAGAACGAACATGAAAGCTATGTTGGGAATGCATCATAGTTAGTCGTAAAGGAGTCATTTAGGAGGAGGAATGTAGGCACTACGTGGAAATGCTGACTGACCGCTATAAGATGATGATGATGTTTTTGATGGATCTCTATAATGGGGCAATATAGAATCACATAAAAAGTAACGTTTTTATGGAGCAACTAATAGTTAAAGTACATGCAAAAACGTGCAGTTTATGAATCAACGAAAAGGGACGAGGCATTGTAGCTTAAAGGCAATTACGGTCTGGCACTGAACACTTTAGCTTTAGGAAGAAATTAAATCTATGTTATGTATGCTATGCATTGTGGCACTATCTATTTTAATATCCCCTGAAAATGCTTTTGACAGGAGAATTTACAAATCGAAGCAGCATTTGCCATATTGACGTGGATAATTGCATACAATTTTTGAGAAATCTTCTACAAAATTTATACGTGATATTGAATGAAGCAACATTATAAGTACTTAATATTCAGTATGTGAGATGTAGTAAACATAAATCCATTGTTTTTGCATGACATTGATGGCTTTATTTAGCATAGTTCGAATCATTCGATTTGGGTCAAATATGCACCGTTTCATTCGATAAGTTCTTGCCATTTTGAAAGTAATGCTATTATACCTCTCTCACAGAAACCCTCGCCCTATTAGCAAAAACCTGGTACAGTTGATTTTCATAAGCTTCTCTTGAGGCGAATTTTTCACCAGCACAATAGTTTATCATAGATAGGACCAGATGGTAATCACTTGAAGCCAGGTGCGGACTATAAGCTGAATGCATAAGAACCTCTCAACCGAGCTGCCGAAGCTTCCATGTGTTTCGCTTTGCATTCTCCTGATGAAATACAATTCCTCTCTTCTATGAGCTAAAGCTGTCCGCTTCTGGGTGATTGGCTCTTTTAGAAGATCCAATTGTTGACAGTACAGGTCTGAATTAATAGTTTACCCGTAACATCAGCAGGTCATACTAAAGGGTGTCCCAATAAGAACGCAAGATTTAAATTTGGAGCCATTGGAAGTGTCATTGACTGACATTTGAACAATTGTTATTGTTTGCTAGTAGAAGGTACGAAATGCTGATTTGATTATGAAAATGCTGATTTTTCCGATAAAATCATCTTCAGTGACGAGACCCATTTCCATCTTGATGGTTTCGTCAATAGGCAGAATTGTCGCATTTGGTGTGAGGAAAATCCTCGAGTGATTCACGGGAAGCAAATGCATCCTCAATGGAGATGGGATGGAGGAATCATAGGACCTTTTTTTATGAAAATGAGGCATGTCAAGCGCAAACAGTCAATGGTGTTCGGTATCGTGAAATGATAACCAGTTTTTTCGTGCCTAGAATTGAAGAAATGAATGTGGAGAGCAGAGAAACAATTCAATTGCTGCATCAGTCATTTAAATCTTGCGTTCTTGTTTGGACACCCTTTACAAACTAGAACTATTATAACAAACTTAAGCTCCTTTACTTTCAAATATGGAGTGCTTGTTTTACACTTCACCCGAAAGTGAACATTTCATTCTCTTTTCTTGTTCGTGTAAAACAGGGGTATCGAAGGCAGCGTCTAATCGAGTTGTTGATATACCATGTCTAAAGCCCCACCGATAAGGTCCTCTCAGGCCAGTTAGAATCGGCTTTAATCTTTCACTTAATTGCCTGCCATGGAATAATCACTAGCGGTTGAGTGTTTCAAACTATTAGTAGTAATGAATTGAATTAGTAACCAAACTAAAACAAAAAGGACACAAAAAATTTGAGAAACATTTTTTTCATTTTTCAACATATCTCCTTTTGGATCGATACACTTTTTCCAGCGATATTTAATAGCTTCTATACCTTGTTTATAGTGAGAACTGCAGACTCCACCTCTTTATTGTTGACACATCTTTTACCACCGTGTAAAACAGATTATTGAACAAGAAAATCGGAAGAAATTCTTCTGCCAATTGCAACGAGTACTTGGTCATTGATGTAAAAGAAAACTTTAAAAAGTATGTCAAACTGGTGGTATGCTTGTAACCGATGAAAATGTAGGTAACTTTAATGAGGACAATTGGACATTGATATTGCTACCTTATTGATGTATTACCCGTTATAAAAATTGGGTAGCATTTTCGGTTTCATTGCCCCAGCAAGGAGCAAAGTAAAGTGCGAGTAAAGCACGAAACATCCCCATCAACAGATTCATCTTCCGCAACTTGGTTTTGTGCTATTCGTAGTTTTATTTGAATAAATTTCCATTCCATTTCCATTTTTCTCACGTCTTTAGTTTGAAGTTTTTTATCTGAAGTTTGCAAAGCACAATAAAAAAAACGAAAAAACCAACTAATAAATGGAAAACAGGGACAAAGGATTACAGAAATCACATCACTTGCTACGTGGTGTGCTCTAATATAAACGAAACGTACAACTTCCGGTAATTTTTTATTTCCGCTCTTCCAATGAATGGGCCAAAGGAGCTCATTCGCATACACACGCAAACACATCCACAAGCGCACTCACAGAAATACTCGTACATCAAAATGCCGTAGTGAAGAAATTTTACTTTGAAAAGAGTTTATGAAAATTTTCGCGTTTCTGACATTTTCGCAAAGTGGAAAAGTAATCAAATGGCAGAAAAATGACTGCAAAAAGTAGAAACTTGTTGTGCCTTCTGATTATTTTCCGCTCCCCTTCTGCCATGTGGCTGAATGAAGAAAAAATGATTTTTAATTAAAGGTTATTTCCATTTGCCCAGTGATGGAAATGTTGATATACTATGACGACTCACGTAGAAAGAGAAAGGAATGCATTAAAGGTTAGCAGGTGGGCGTTGTTATATATGCAACCTCTAAGGAAAAGGTCAAATTAGGTTACTGTTCTTGTTCTTTCCACAACTTAAAAGGAGGGAAGATGATTTTGATAGTTTTCAATTTTTATATTTAAAAAACTACGAAATGTAAAAGTCTTTTGTGATACTATTTGGATGTTTCATTAATTGCCTGCCATGGAATAATCACTAGGGGTTGAGTGCTGTAAACTATTAGTACATAGTAGTGGCTTGAATTAGTAACCAAACTAAAAACAATGCGACCTAACAAAGAAGACACAAAGAAGTTGAGAAAAATTGTCTTTATTTTGCAACATAATCTCCATTTGGATCGACGCAGTATTTCCAGCGATAAACCTCGTTTATAGTAAAAACTGCAGACTCCACCTCTTTATTGTTGACACATTTTTTTACCACCGAGCCACTTTTTCAAGTTTGAAAATAAAAAATAGTCCGAGGAAGCTAAATCTGGCAGATAAGATGCATGACGAAGTAATTCGAACTTTAATTCATTAATTTCGGTCATCGCAATGGTGGATGTATGAACTGGAGCATTGTCTTGATGAAACAACACTTTTTTTTTGCCAAATGCAGCCTTTTTCCCATAATTTCGTCACGTAAATGGTGGCTTAATATTGGGCGTTGATGGTTTTTCCTTTCTGAACATAATCAATAAAAATATTACCATTATACCATTGTCAAGCGTAAAGCGGTGGACCCATGTCTCCTCCATGGTTATAAACCGAAGCACAAATTCGGCTCAATTGCGGTGAAACATCGCCAAACGCTTTACGGAAACATTTTCCTGGCACTGGTTTTGCTCTAATGTAATTCAATATTTCCATTTGAAACGTCTCAGTCCAATCAATAGTACAGCCGAGCTAGGTTCTACTCTTGGAGAGTCTACTCCTTCGTTTATGACTGCAAAATATTGGGCAGCAGACTTTAAACGAGGCCGTACGAGCTGCCAAGGCAAACACCGTAGTGGTCGACCAATTGAGCTGTCCACGCCAGACGCGGTTAAGATAATCCATAAAACGGTATTGGATGATCGCAGGCTGAGGGCTGAAATGATCGGCATTTCAAAAAGTGCTATACATCGTATATTCACCGAAGATTTGAAGATGAAGATGCCGCGATTGCTCTCAATAGAGCAAAAATAGCATCGTGAAGATGTTTCAGTTGAGTTTGGTTAGTTTGGCGATGTCTCATCGCAATAAAGCCGAATTTTTGCGTCGATTTATAATCATGGACGAGACATGGGCCTACCACTTTACACCTGAGACAAAGGAACAGTCAAAGCAGTGGATTGGAATGGGAGAATCGTGTCTAAGGAAGGCGAAGACGATTCCATCAGCACGCAAGGCCATAGCGTCTGTTTTCTGGGATGCACATGCGCATTATTATTATTATTAATTTTATTGATTATCTTGAGAAAGAAAAGAAAGAAAAAATCATCAACGGTGAATATTGTGGTAATTCATTACAGCGTTTAGATGGAGAAATTATGAGAAAAAGACCGCATTTGGCGAAGGAGAAAATGTTGTTTCATCAAGACAATGCTCCAGTACACACATCCACTATTGCAATGGGTAAAATTAATGTATTAAAGTTCGAATTGCCTCATTCACTAGATTTAACTCCCACGGACTATTTTCTATTTCTAAGCTTGAGAAAACGGCTCGATAGTAAAAGATTTGCAAAATAATAAACAGGTGGAGTCTGCGGTTGATGCCTATTTTAATGGAGTTTGTCAGGGGTGTAGAAACTATTGAATATCGCTAGAGAAATCATATCGAGCTAAAAAGAGATTATGTTGAAGAATAAAGAAAAATTTTCCCAACTTTTTTGTGTCTTCTTTGATAGTTTTGGGAGCGTCCTTGCAGAACATCATCGTACGTTGCTTTTAAATGGCGAATGAATGGTAAAAATATTGAAAAAAGTCCCATCTTCTGTAGAGGCGAATTCAATTCCTGTAGGGAAAAGTTGTACGGATGCAATTTACTCTGGTTTCAAATTATTAGTCTTCTGCATCACAACCAGTGTGATCTTTACCATGCTCTCATTTGCAACCGTCCGTCCGTCGACTTATCACTTGAAAGTACAATAAAGACTCTACTGGTTGCTACTGGCGGTAACATTTTGCACGATAACGGAAATACGAAAAGTTGGATATTTTCGGAATTGGATGTTCAATTTCCTAGATATGACCATGATTACATAGGGTGATTTTTTAAGATTTAAGTTTTTCAGGTTGGCAGCACTGGCTGGTAATGGCGTCCAAACGTCATCTGTCAAAGTGAAAAGTGTACAGTATACTCTGCCATTTCATCATGGAATGACGAATGACCTACCACAATGTCTAATTTTTGGTGAATGGGCCTTACAAAGGCTCAATGAAAATCCGTTGTTTTACCGAAAAATTGTTTTCAACGATGAGGCTCACTTCTTGCTGAACGGATACGTACACAAGTAAAACTGTCGCAACTGGAGTGATGAACAGCCACATGCCATCCATAAATTAGCCATGCATCCCGAAAAAGCGACAGTCTGGTGCGGTTTATGGGCTGGTGGCATCATCGGTCCACTTTTCTTCAAAGGCGACCGTAGAAAAAACGTTACCGTCAATGCCGAACGATATCGAGCCATGATACGCGATTTTTTGTTTACCCAAATTGGCTGAGTTGAACTTGGTTGACATGTGGTTTCATTAGGACGGTGCAACATGCCACATTGCTGGTGATACAATGGATATGTTGAGGGATGAATTTGGTGGGCAGCTTATCTCTCGATTTGGCCCTGTAAATTGGCCTCCAAGATCTTACGATTTAACGCCTCTTGATTATTTCTTGTGGGGTTATGTCAACTCGTTAGTTTATGTGGACAAGCCGAACACTATTGAAGCCTTATAGGCTAACATAACACGCGTTATTCGTGGAATACAGGCCGAAATGCTCGAAAAAGTGACGAAAAATTTGACCTTCCGAATGAACATTTTGAGACGGAGCCGCCGGCAACATTTACATGAAATTATCTTTAAAAATTAAATGACAAAGACCAGTTTATCGATTCCAATAAAAATTTTAATATTTGATGCAAATTTGAGTGTTTTATTTGATTTTTGAAAAAACTGCGACTAAAAAATCACCTCATATTTTTGCGATTTTAACATTTGGCGATTTTCTGAATATTTCTCTACAAAATCTCAGCTGAAACTTGTTAGGTTTCCATTTCTTAGGATACAATTTTTTTAACTTATTCTACTGCATATTAAATTATTATTTATTATCTGTTTCATAGTTCATTATAGTGATTATTTATGAATTTGGAATTGTTTGGTATTTTTCCTCATCTACAATTTCCAGTATTTTCACTATGGCTACAATCAGTTTCCGAATGAAACTTAAAAGCCACTTGTTTATATTACTAAACATTTAGCAACAACTTCTTGCAACCGTTGATGACGCTGGTGACCAGCAAAACGTTCTCAAGGACCTCGTTAAAATTCTACAGCTATGCGACAATGGAATAATTTAGTTGAAGAGTTACGGTTTTTAAATGATGAACAAATTGAATTGCATGGAATGGTAGTGAAATATTCGCAAATGGTTAAGTATAATGAGAGTCCAAAACAAATATGCATAATTTAATTAATTAGGCATTTCATTTAAGCCATGATTTAGGCGTAAAATATTTAAGTTTAAACTGTTAGATGGCAAAAACTGCCTGTCAAATATTTTTGTTATTCTTCTACTTTTGGGTAAAAATAGAAATTTTAATGACACAAATTCCGTGGATTATAAAGTTCAACCAGGCTATACAATTAACAATTCAGTGAATGCAAAACATTGGGTGTAACAGGGGAAACTTACACAACCGTATCAAGACGATGCAGATGGTATTATTATGTCAAGCAAACGACGATTTGGCATTTGATCGTCATCTTTGGACTATATCACATCCCCATCACTTCCATCATCATCTTCTCGTCATCTACAGCATTATCATCGCCATCTATACATGAGTAAGACAATGGAGAATAAGACAACCCACTAAACTTTATTAATTATGCTACAAAATGGAACTAAAACGGCTGGAAAACTCAACCATGTCATCAACAATGTTCCTAAATTCAAATGTGTAGAAAAATTTACATACAGATGTAGGCGTTATACAACGATTTGTCACAAAAGGGGAGGTTTTTACTTCGACAGTAAACAACGATTCAATGACGGTAATGTCATGTATCCATTGTGAGGTTACGTTACTGTCATTGTCACTAGCATATGTAGGTATTTTATGTGCACCCTAGAGGGTGGCATTTAATATAAGTCTTTTGAATTGTTTGCCATCCATATGCTCATGTGGCTGTGTATAAGATGACTTGCTCATATAAATGCCTTCTTAAGTCTAGTAGACCAGGAAGGAGTTGACACCGTTTCATCAAGTCGAATATTTCTGACAAATGAACAGGAGGTTAGTACTCGTATATTACATGTATTACATTGACGATTTCTATTCAAACTGCGTACTAAATTTCCAGTTCACAGTTCATTGTCTCTATAAGAGAAATTGGCATTTCAAAGAATATCCAACTTTCGACAAGTTTTGTAAATGTTGGCCGCCTCTCAGTGATAGCTTTTAAGGCATCAAACTAAACAAAGTATTATTATAATTGCGAATTTTCGACCTTTCAAATTTGTTTGTTATTCTACAAAGGCTTTAACAGCACAATTTTTAAGCAAAATAAGTGAACAGTAGCAAAGTAGGACATAGCGACAGGTCTGGCAGAAATTTTTATATCCATTACTATACTTGAGATCCACAGTCTAATAAACGATGTATCAATTCGTTACAAGTGGGCGTTGTAGAAACATTCTCTTCTCATGCATAATACAAGTTTATCTATTTAGTGGTTTCAAAACCGGCGGTCTGGCAAGGCTGTCAGCTGTTAAATACTTGTCATCTGAAGTGTTATTTATTTAGTGAAAGGTTTGCCATTTACGAATATGGATAGTTTAACAACCGATGAATGCATAAAAAATAGTTAAAAATTAAAACAGAAATGGTGATTTAAAAGTAAACACTTTTCGTGCATTAAGAAGTGATTATGGTCATCGTAATCAACCTACTGGCAAGATTATAAATTGAATTGACAAGATTATAAAGCCATTTGAAGAAACTGGAAGCGTTACAGATGTAGTCAGGCCTGTGCATCATCGCATTGTGCGCACGGCCGAAAATATTGCTTCTATTAATGAAAGTGTAACAGATAATCCGAAGTTCAATTTGGAGTCTATGGCTGTACGATATCCGGCATTTTTTGGCTTACAATTGAAGATTATGAACTGAACAATATGTGGTTTCAACAAGACGGTGCCACGAACCACACTACATATATTGCATGAGAAGTTTCCGGAAAACGTACTTTCACGTTTTAGCGACGTCGAGTGGTCAAGTGGCTATCAAGGTTATGGGATTTTACGCCGTTAGACTTTTTTAGAGGGGCTACGTTAAAGACCGTATTTGCGCGGATAACACCCAAATGTTAGATCTTTGAAAATCAATATTCGTCAAGTTATAGCCTAGATGCTGACCAAAATGTGCGAAAAAGTGGTCAAAAAAAAAAAGGATCAATTGCTGCAACCAATCCAGAGGAGGTCATTTAAATGACTTTGTATTTCGTATAGAGTGTCCGTCGAGAAGGTTTTGCCGCCATTTTGGTAAACATTAGTCTTGGCAATTCACATTTGTCAGTCTTGAAGTAGAGACGTGGCAAATTTATTATAAAAAAATATTCGATAAACCAACGTGTTATAATCGTTTAAACATTTTACCAAATTTAATTATCGATTACTGTGACAATGAGAAAGTTACGTGAAATTTTTGGGAGAAACAACGTGCCGACAAAACCCACTATTTATCGTGTAGTGAATGGTTTCGAAGAAAGAGGGTCTGTAGTTGATAGGGCCAAGCATGGACCACAACACAAGAGCTTCTTCCACAAGACCGCTTACATCGCCGTACATATGCCAATAGGATGTTACAGCTCGCCCATGACAAACCGATTTTCATGAAAAAATCAATGAGTGACGAGGCACATTTTGATTTGAATGGATATGTGAATAAACAGAATAGTCGTTTCGGGGCAATAGAAAGCCCTCAAATTATTCATCAGTCACCTTTGCAAAGTGACAGTCTGGTGTGTAATTTGGTCAGGAGGAGTCAATGAACCTTACTTCTTTGAAATTGAAAACGGCGTAACGGTAACTGTCAATGGGGAGCGACATCGTGATATGAATGACAACTTTTTAACGCCACAACTGCATGCTTTGGGCTTGACTAACATGTGGTATCAACAAGACGGTGCCACATCGCATACAGCCAGGATTACAATGGAATTACTGCGAGACCTCTTTCCACAACAAGTTATTTCAAGAAATGGGGATGTTGATTGGCCTCCACGGTCGCCTGATTTGACTGCTCCGGGCTTATTTTTGTGGGGATATCTGAAAAGCAAGGTTTGTGCAAACAAACCGAAAACGCTTGAGCAACTTAAACAACATATTCGTGACGAAAATTAATAAAATACCGCGTGAAATGTGTAAGAATGTAATGAAAAATGTGATCAAAAGGGCTGGCATTTGTGAGGCTAACAAACATTAAATAAAACAATTATCAATATAGGATCCATTCTCTTTCATTTAACCAAAAACTATAAACCAACAAAGTACATAGTATACCTTCCCGATGGACACTCTGTACTTATTTTGACCCCACTCCTTAATTCAATGCAATTCACAAGTTAGTCATTTTTCAAACGTATTAATATAATTTAGAAAATGTTGCTTGGTATTATTGTTTATGTTTTTAAGACTCATTTTGTTGCTTAAGCGCTATTTTAAAATTCTGTGTGTTTCAAAGTTTATATAGTCATAGTTTATTAAAAATTTCCATTTTTGAAATGTACTTAATATCTCAAAACAATAAATTCGAAGTTAGTCGGTTTTCCTTGTAAGCACAGATATATCTGTGGTCACAACCCATAACAGCCTAAGTCTGTTTTTCAATATTTTCAGTACAGGAGTTTAAAGTTTTGAATCTTCACTGAAAATCAGGAGAAGGTGTTTTTTGGAAAACTTTGCTACAGATTCCAAGGAAACGATTTCTTTACTTAGTTGTTAACAAAAAATAGTTGTTTATTCTCGCAGTCAAAAGATATTATCGAAAAAGACACTTAGGCTCTTATGAATTGTTGAACGAAAGAAAGTCAAAAAGTTCAAGTTGAGTTAAGCTATTATTCCAGATTAAATAAAAAAACTTTAAGTGCGAATAAATAGACATAAATTATTATTCTATGTCAAGATATTTCAGATTCGATCTCTCATGTTGAGTTAGGTTGTTATTCCTATATAAGATTAACGACTTAAGTTGATTTAGGCAATGATGAAAAAATAATGTTTATATTTGTTGTAATCCTAAATTGACTTAGGCAGTTATGCCAAAACAGTAATTTAGAAAAATAACTTAAGCTATTAGGTTTTTTTAGGATTAATTGACTTCCTAGAAGAGATACAAACATGAAAAATTTAGAGCAAATAAATTTAGATGCGCTGAATACGATGGTGCTAATAACTCAATTGTGTCCTAACTCGAGTTAGGCTGTTACGGGTTGTGACCACAGATATGTGAAACGAATTTTATGAATGAATGATATGACTTTTTATAAACGTATTTTTTTAGGTACCAGCAGACATCGTTCTCACAACTATAATACATTTTCTGTCTTCCTAACAAAATCAAAATCGTAGCCTTCATTTTTAGCGCTTTTTTGTTGTTGTCAGCTATGAGCAAAACTCTTGTCAACGGTATCACACAGTGTTTAAGACAGATCTAGTCACATTTTCTTACACACGTGGACTGCATATGTGTGTTTTTGAGTCTCGAATGTCCTGTAAAGGAAAATGAAAAGTTTCCATCTGTCGGTATAAGTGAAAGAACAATTTATTTGCATGCCAAACATATTCAGAAACCACAAAGAACAAATCTGAATGGGACATTGAGGCATTTTAAACTAATCAACTTTGTACTAGGAGGATATCTTGATTTGTCTTTCCTTACCTTCATCTTTTCGCCTTTTTTCTGTTTCACGTCATTCCCGCCTACACGGTCGATGGTCATGTGATGCACTCGTGCAGTTTCGTGGCGTAAAAAGTCATAATAATGGTGTGAAAACTTTTGGCGCGGCAACGAAAACCGACAACGAACACAAACGTTGAACAGCGGAGGAAGAAGTTGTTGTCAGTAAACAGCTGCAGGAAGCGGAAACATGAAATGAAAAACCACATATGTGCCCGCAAAGATAAAGAAGAGAGCACAAAAAAACACACTCATTACAAAGCGGCAGTGAAGAGGAGAGGACACATGTTAAGGGATGTGTGTGTGTGTGTGTGTACACACACTTTGGAAATAGATATGCAATTGGGTCGTTACATTCACGGAACGGAATGTTTTCCTCCGCTTTGTATTTGCATGAAATTGGTTTTCGGGTTCCCGCAAGCAAATCATTCGCAAATTGTATAGGATGGCATATCAATGTGTTGAATGAAATCGTTCAGGTTTAGAACATTTGGCCACCAACATAAGGAAGAAATATTTGAAAAAAAATATGGTGCAGATATGTGTCAGAATGACAATAGTTTGAATTATATAACTGAAAATTGAAATATTAGATTTTTATTTTAGCTAAGTTGATTTTAGCATCCTGATTTTCAGCAATCCCTCCTTTAAGTTGTTTCATGGTGTTTCTTTGAAAATACTCTACTGGTGTTGAATTTTGGGGTACACAAATGCAAACCCAAATCCCAACTCCCGCCCCAAAATTCTATGTATTTCGTAAATTACGTAGTATCTCTAAACGTTGGTGTAACTATAGGTAAGAATACGATTTTTCTCATTTTTGCTTATGTCCTTAAGGAACATATTAACGTTTAAGCGCGATTTCAATATTACGTATATTTCAAAAATTTTCCATAATAGCGATTTTTCGAAAAAAAAGTTTCATATCTCAAAACGATGAAGTCAGCTTAATCTAGAAGGTTCAAATTTGACATGAAAATATCCCATATTCATAGGCTAATTAAGTTTGAAATTGGACGAAAACTAGTCCATGCAAAGACTGAAAACAGCTTTAGAAAAATTGAAGAATTTGTTCAGCAATTTTGCAATTTGGAAGCAAATCGTATAATTTTTTTAAAGAACTGACCTAATTTTGGCTAAATTCTAAAAATTTACCATGTACTGGTAGATGCCCACTACTTCGTATGCGTACATTTGAAATAAGACTGAAATCAAAAGTTAAATTTCTCTATAATTTATTGAACGCTGCCAGAGGGAGCTTTCTAGACAATCTTCATAGTTATAACTTTAACGGTTTAATTAAGGACATGCTACTTTTTCATCTTACATCTGGTTGAGCTGCTATCAATACCTTATTTGTCACTGCAACACTTTAGTCTAGATGATGGCATGCTTTTTGTACCCTCTCGTCGATGCCTTTCTTCCCCAAAAAAAAGAACGATTTTCGCAAAATCCATTTTTCTAATCCATGGCTAAATTTTTGTTCATTTAATTAGAAAGTCTTGAAAAAAGAAAGATTTTCGTAGAATCCATTTTTAAATTGTGAATAGGTTGCAAGAGGAATGAGATTTTTAAGTTTCGTTCTTTCAGCTTTAGCATTCAGATTTAATCCATGGCTAAATTTGTACCCCTTTAATGTACAGTTCAAACTGGAGAGTCCTGAAAAAAAGAACGATTTTCGTAAAATCCATTTTTAAAATGTGAATAGGTCGCAAGAGGAATGGGATTTTCAAGTTTCGTTCTTTCAGCTTTAGCCTTCAGATTTAATCCATGGTTAAATTTTTGCCCCTTCAATGTACTGTTCAAATACGGAAGTCTGAAATTATTGATGTCTAATAATAGGGTGAGTGAATGGACACTTCCAATTTCATAACTTCAGCTTTTGCCATTTGACTCCAAGCTACTGTGCTATTTAGGACACTTCTCTTCCTTTTTTCATATCCTAAGGGATTGAATTTCGAAACACTCCTTAACACTGTACGGCTACGAATAAGAATAAGGCACAAAAGGTTTCAGATTCAGTCATTTTTTGTAATTTTTGATGCCATTTTATTATTTCCCTTATGCGACAATTTTGCTTTTTAACGTAACCACCGAGTAAGAAATGAGCTCCACCGCTGAAGAAAATTTTGTTCGAAAAATCAGCATATAAAGCCTGTTGCTGAAGCACCCAATCAGCATATATCCAACGTTGTGGATGGTCAGCCGGCTGTAGTTGTTGCGTGAGTTCCACTCCAAATGGATGGAGGTGCAAATCCAATTGCAAAATATGCCGTAGTGAGCCGTGAGATAGACCCAATTGCTAGGAACGCCGTGGAACCGACAAATTCGGATTATACGCCACACTTTTACTAACAGAAGCGATATTTTCGGCAGTGCGTACATTGCGTTGATGCACAGGCCTGACCACATCTGTAATGATTCCAGTCTCTTCAAATTTCATTGTAATATTGCAATTCCTTGCACTGTAGATTGATTATAATCACCTCGTAATGCACAAAAAGAGCCCACGTCATTACTTCTGTAGTAAACTTTAATTATTTTTACGCGTTCTTCGGTTGCTAAACAATTCACATTCGTAAATGGCAAATCTTTCTCTAAACTAATAACACTTGAGATGCCCGATATTTGACAGCCGCCAGAATTGCCAGACCGACGGTTATGCAACCGATTACTTGATTTTTTACTTTACCCAATTTTGGATTATGCTGGCTTTATGTGTTCAAAAATACTCATTTTCAAAAATTTTCACACTTTTTTTTCTTTGCCTCTTTGCATATAATTCAAAACAAAGCTCAGATCATTCGATGTCAAGTGTTAAGTATGCTATGCTCAGTGTTCGAAACAAAAAACGATCATAGTGCGTATCATCCGGTTTCAGATTACAGACTACTCTATCTGATTGGGCCCCATCACTGCGGTTGATTAGATATTCACACTACGGCAAATTCGACAAGTCTCTAGTTTCACTCTGACTAAAACAAAGTCTTTGCTAGACAAAAATCTTAGTGAACCATTTTACGTCAAATAAGAATTTAGACAGGACGGCAGCCTATGGTGTGACCGCTGTAACATATCGTTGGATATGATCATGAGGACACGACTGGTGTCCTCTTTAACAGAAAGTATAAGTTGCTTGCGTACGTTTACGATACAAATGCCATTGGCAGAAAACTGTCAAATGGTGCCTTTTCAATCATTGAGAAGCAGTCAGCAAAAATGGACCTGGTTGCAAACGAGGTCAAAACCAAGTTATTTTTCTAGACAAACAATAAGTCTAATCGTTTGGGTCATTCCATACACATTGATATTTAGGTGTCTTAATGCATTTCCATCGGTTCTGCCGCAAATAAAACCAATGACGTCCTCTGGAGATCGTTGCATGCAAACAGAGTTCACTATGGCCATAACAAACTATTCAATGACTAAGCCCTCTTTCAAAGAACAAAAATCCGACCGTATTCAACACTTGCGCCACCTTGCTGCACAGTGCAGAATCCTGACAAAAGCGGGTGAAACAATTCCGGGAGTCTCGAAATCTTGGAATAACATATCAACCTATCATAATTAACGTATAGTATCGACGTCGTATGAACAAAGAGCGTTTAAGCTGTATACCGATATCGACGTTTGTGAGCGCATCACTACACAGCGATCGCGTTGGCTGGGTCATGTTGTGCGAACGGAACCAAACTGTTCCAGCATGAAAAATAATCCTTGGTAATGAACTCAGTGGGTGGCGCTGAAGAGATGGAACAGAACTACGTTGGAAACACCAAGCTTTAGAAAAAATGTCAAAACTTGGTGTGACGAAATGGAGGAGAAGCGTAGGAGACCGAACTTCTTGGGATGCGTTCGTGAGGCCTATAATAGCTAATAATGTCAATTCTAGTCAGCATCTAAGTAAGTAGACTATTTCAGTATATATTTTCATATAACCTTCATACAAATGAGTCCTCAAGCTTGGATAAATACCCTCCATACGTCCTAATGAATTTCAGCCCATTCAAACATTCTCCTGGCTACGTGCCATAATACAGGGGGCTCATATATAGTCTTGTATATTCTAGAATCATGAGAATTTGTTCATTAGTCCTTTCTAAAATCTATTTACCAACTCTAACGTAATTACGTTCATTAGATTACGCAGATAGGCGAAAATGCTGAGAAATGGAAAGTTTTCGTCACTAATCTGTGGGAGAACCAGAATAGGAAATTCCTGTCAGAAATTAGTGATAAATTGAAGAGGAGTGTCACGAAACTTCTGAAGTTATTTATTATATTCATCTTCTCGTCCATCCTGGGATTGAAATTCGTATAGATATTCTTACTGTATTTTTTTTTATTAACTTCTGATCCAATACTTCGAGTTTCCTGAGCCTTTTGTCTGGTTATAACACCAACACTCAAATTGCTTTTCAACTAAAACTTCTGATATTTTCACTTGATTTATTTAACTTTTTGTTACTACCGTGAATGCAATTAAATGTAGTAATTTGCTATACAATTTATTATAACCGCATTCTAATGTCTAATGAATTCGAATGATTTGCACCATAACCATTTCACACCTCTTTAGCTGCATTAACTTCGTTATTTCACTTCTGGACAACAAATTGTCATGGTTTATACACAAATAATGGCGTTTTAAATAAACGACCTCATAAATACTGAATGACACGCCGGTTTGGAAATGCTACTGAATTGAATGTAAACTCTTGCCATGTCCGGCGAGGGTTGAACAAATGAAAGCGGCGGAAGGTGACTAATGAAAATAGTCGGACTAACCATGATGATTGGTTTTCTTTGTATTGAATGCATGTAAATGTCTTTGATGTTTCCTACCGGGAATGAGGCACAGTGGAACTAAAAGAGATGACTGTGGAAAAGTTATGAGCTAAAGAAGAACCTATTCTGGTTTTTGAATTTTAAATAAAAACGCTTTTTCTTGTAATGAACTAATTACAGAAAAAAACAAATTCCGTTGCCTTCAATGAATGAGATATGGGAAAGCTACTCATATTCAGTGAGCTTCTACGCAGTCTATTTTTAGACCTAATTCAACGAAATCTGAAGTTTAGTGAGGATTCCGAACGTCAGTTTTTGAGTAGCATTTAATAGACTTGTCGATTATTCGACTACTCTTCAGACACTACGAGGAGACCGCCGCTTAAATAATCATAGGTGATTGTATCAGTATTCGAACCAATGCGTGAAAGTTGCGTATTCTAAGGCGTCCTTTCCTATAGAAACTATAACCAAAATTGGTTGTATGTTTTCTTTCTGTAATTCTACAATTAAAATTAATCAAATGGCATGTTATTTTTAGCACTTGCCAGAAACTACACGTTGTTAGTACAGATAAGACTTTGCTGCTTTTTTTTGTTTCTTTTTGCCAACAATTGTGGAAAAATGGTACATTATGTGTTGTTTACAATATTGTCCATTGTCAGCCCCTACCTTTGTGGAAGCGTGCAAATACCGCATCGATAGAAACTTCGCCTTTTGAGGCTCTATAGAAATTGAAACAATTTTTGGTTTCTCCATATGCTGCTTAGATACGAAAGCGGTCACAAAACTAACCGATCTGATGACGTATATATGGTGCCAGTAGTTTGAAAAAAAAAATATTTATAGGAAAAGTGCTAACCTTATAACACACATGTTTTAAGTTTCAAGACGCCATGTGATTTAGTATTTTTGTCTGAGCCATAAAAACTAAACGATCTCATTGAATTTGTAAACATGGAAGAAATTGGTCACCGTTAAGTAATTCAATATTTCCATTTGAAAGGTCTCCGTCCAATCAATATTAAAGCCGAGCTAGATTATACTCTGGTGTTGTCTCCTTCTTCGTTTACGACTGTAAAATATTAGGCAGCAGCGTTTAAACGAGGCCGTACGAGCTGTCAAGACAAACACCGTAGTGGTCGGCCAATTGAGGTGTCCACGCCAGACACCATTAAGAAAATCAGCAAAATGGTATTGGATGATCATCGGCTGAAGGTACGTGAGCTAGCTAAAATGATAGGCATTTAAAAAAGTTTTATACATCTTGTATTGACCGAAGATATGGGTGGCGCGCTTGCTCTCAATATAGTACAGTCCCGTGAGAATGTTTCGGTAGAGTGTTTAGCGATGTTACACCACAATGGAGCCAAATTTTGTGTCGATTTATAACCATAGATGAGATATGGGTCCAGCACTTCATAGCTGAGACAAAGGAACATCGTATTTAAAAAACATACATACATCGCATATTGACCAAAGATTTGAAGGTAAAAAAGCTGTGCGCAAGATGGGTGCCGCTCTTGCTTTAAATAGAGCAAAAACAGCGCCGTGAAGATGTTTCAATAGAGTGTTTGGAGATTTTTACCGCAGTAAAGACGAATTTTTGCGTCGATTTATAACCATGGATGAGACCTAGGTCAAACACTTCAACAGTCAAATTAGTGGACTGGAATAGAAAAACCATGTACAAAGGAGGCGAAGACGGTTTTATCTGCACACAAGGTCATGGCGTCCGTTTTTTTGAGATGCGCATTGGATTATTTTTATTGATTATCTTCAAAAAGGAAAAACCATTAACGGCGAATATTACGTTCATTGCAGCGCTTAGGTATTGAAATTTTGGGGAAAAAGCCTCATTTAGCGAAAAAAGTGTTGTTTCATCAAGACAATGCTCTGGTTCACACATCCAATATTGCGATGGCCGAAATTAATGAATTAAATTTCGAATTGCTTCATCACACACCCTATTCATCAAATTTAGCTGCCACGGATTATTTTCTATTTCCAAACTTGCAAAAAAGGCTCCGTGGTAAAAGATTTGCCAACAATGTAGATGTGGAGTCTGCGGTTGGTGGCTATTTTAAGGAGTTTGACAGTTCTTAGTATAAACAGAGTATATAAGCAATTGAATATCGCTAGAAAAAGTATATGGAGCTAAAAGGAGAAATAAATAATGAAAAATAAAATTCCAACTTTTCCGTGTCTTCTTTGTTAGGTAGGCTAACTTTGTCGGCTAGTTTGACCAAAACGTAGGTCATATAGAGATGTGATAATCGGGAAGAGCAATTTCTGAGGTAGGATTTCCCAATTGAGGGATTCTGAGTAGTTTTTGAAAGGCACCGTGATATATGAATGAACATTGCCATGCAGTAGAATCATTTTAGGCTGTCTTGAGTAGTAGTGAACGCGTTTTTCTTCGAGTGTTCAGTTTGATCTTGTCAATTGTATTCGATAGAGAGCCCCATTAATAATTTTGTACGGTTTGAGGAGCGCATAATAAGCGACGCTAAGTTGACTTCACTAGGTACCCAATATCACCTCTTTTCCATGAATATATTCGATATTGAAGTATGGTCACGTGGTCCCCCATGATTCCCTTCTCTTTTGGTTATCGCAGTGGATCCACTTTTCATCGCCAGTAATTGTACGAGGCACAAAAAAAAAACCTTTTTTGAACATTTCTAGGCGTCATTTCATACAATTTCATTCCTTTTATGTCATTCTCAATGGGGATATTAAAATTGCGCTTGAATAGCTTTATTTCATTTCTTACGACTTCAATTTTATTTATTCCTTTGTTCATGACTTTAATTCCGCTTTTTCCCACAATTTCGAATATCCGTTACGTTCCTTGTCTTTGGCGTCAAGTTCACAATTCTTAAACTTATGAATCCACTCGCGACAATTTCGTTCTCTTGAAGCAGCTCTGCCATATCCTTTTACAAGCAATCGATGTACTACAGCTACAAATTTCTTCAAACTAAAGGAGTAAATCAAACCTCTTACATATAAAGTTTATTCGCCTTGAAACACCACATTTTCGCTGATACCAAATCGCGAAATTTTCATGATGTCCAACGTTATAATATGACGTTTTACATGTGTAACAATTTGAACCGCAACTTACTGGTAGGCCTGCCTTTTGTAAAACGACAAAGACTTGTGAATACTCCCAATAATATATATTTCTTTCAAAAAATTAAGTGGTTAGGGATAGAGTTTTAAAATTTGATATGAATGAAGACCATGTGATCATAATTATTACCATCTTAGTGACTTGTCTCTCATTTTTACGGTTCAAAGGCCACAATTGAAAAATAAAATTTGGACATGAGTGTTTTTCTTCGCTAATATCAAAATACTGATCATATTCGAGGTAAGTTAAGATTGTGATTGTGCCTAAGACACCTTTTTTGCGATTTAACCTTAAGCGACTGAATGGCCGTAGTCGGCATTTGTCGAAGTAAATATTTTTGGCATAACTCAGCAGGAAAACCAGTAACAACAACGCTGATCACGGCACTGAAATTGTTATCGAATATTAACTTTACTTACGAATATTTACTTTACTTACCCGAAGGAATGAAGGTAAATATAATTTGATACGGCAAAAATTTGACACCTAGAAGGAAGCGTCTAAAGTAAGTCAACTGATTGCCAGAATGGCATGCACCTTCTTTGTGCTTCCCATACAAATTGCCCGATTTTAATGCATTAAATTTTGTATTGTCGTAAACTGCAGTAACTTCCATTTTTGTCCTTTAAATTTCGACCGTAGCGCGATTGTTAGTACACGCATCTATTGTTCGCATGATCTCAGGTTCAACCCCGCATACAACAGCCACCTATCATTATTTGATCGTCGATCACCTGGATGGGTCTAACAAACACTTCAAGTAGTTAAGTAATCGACCGATCTTGGGAGTGCTTCTCAAATTGTGACGTTTAAAATCGTTGTTAAATTGTAGGTCCCGTTGAATGAGTCCAAAAGTAGAATGCCTGTAAGTGCACTGAATGTGAGAAGCTTTCCTATGTCTAATACATAAAAGGCAAGAGAATTTGTTTATACAGGATTATCCAAGGCAAGCCTGTCAGCTGTTAAATTTCCGTCAACTGAAGTGTTATTTATTTAGTGAAAGGCTTGCCATTTACGAATATGAATCGTTTAACAACCGAAGAAAGCGTAAAGTTAAACCTATTTACCAAATGTGATGATTGAATCGAATGGTTACGTCAACGACCTAAATTGTCATATATGGGGCTCGGAGAACCCATAAGTGATTGTGGAAAAGCCATTACATCCGGAAAAAGTGGCTGATTGGTGCACATTATGGTCTGGAAGTGTCATTGGGCCGTATTTTTTCGAACATGACATCGGAAGAACCATTACCGTCAATTCAGAAGGCTTTGGCCGTATTATAGCCGATTTTTTGTTGGCCTACAATTAAAGATTATGAACTGCACAATATATGGTTTCAACAAGACGGTGTCACGACGTCAATTGGCCACCAAGATCATGCGACTTGAAGCCGTAAGAGTTTTTTGTTGTGTGGCTACGTTAAAGAGCGTGTTTACGCGGATAATCTCTAAACGTTGAAGCATTTGAAAATCAATTTTCTTCAAGTTATTGTCGAGATACCGCCCAAAATGTATGAAGAAGTGGTCGAAAACTACCTCAAAAGGATCTACTGCTACAATCAATCCAGGGGCGGTTATTTAAATGACATTGTACATAATGGCAAGATCCAAGCATTATAATAAAATAAAAGTTTCATCGAAATCACAGCTTTATGTGTGTTTTATTTAACACAACCCGTAAATGGACAATTAAAAATGAACAGTTTTATCGAAATTTTATTTTTCTGCTGTAATCCTTAAATCGCAGATGGCAGTTACTTCGTTCTATGTCAAAATTTTTGCGGTTTGAAAATTGAAAAAATCAACGGTGCAACCCGCCCTTTCTGATACTTTCTTTACAAATTGACTAATTTAGCCCAAATATTTTTAGGTTCTTATCTTCAATTCGATTAGAGAATATAGTTCTGCTAATGAAAATGCTCGTACGCTACATTACCAATTAATAGTCAGTTTGGAAATAATCAAAGAGTCCTCTATAACATCCAGGCTGAAGATTGCTGCTATTTTTAGTTTTTAATTCTTCTATTGTGTAATTTAGAGCATTTTTGATAAGAAAGTAACAATTTAGCGCACCCCTTCTGGGTCCTCGAGCACTGTTGCTCCAAAGCCAAAGGGCATTGGGTGGAGGTATGTATATGTAAGTCAATTCACCCGGCTCACATTTCTATACAGGTGTCTCTATTATATGGGTCAAATGGGCCCATATTTAACGATTGTGCAAGCATTTAAAGTGAATTTTTTTTCACTACATTTGATTATCTCATTCTATAGGGTGGCTCATAAGTAACGTTAAGATTTGATTAGTGAATACATTTTCTGTTTGTCTTTTTTTT
>JAHXMU010000035.1:1377606-1394688 GCA_019455685.1 Philornis downsi | reverse complement strand
CCCCCCCATGCCTGAGCAAAGCTGGAGCACCCATGACATCGACCCATCTCCGAACTCTTAAAAAATTCCGCTTCCGCTACGCAGCACTGACAAATCTGTTGTACACCAAACTAAATTAGATATACAAGAAAAGTTAAGAAATGAAATGTCGTTATTAGTTGATTTTCCTAAGCCCGGATCGGGAAATACTACACCAACAACCAAAATTGGCTGCACTTTTAACTGGAGTCCGTGAGGACTTAATCAGTAGATTAGGCATTATTTTACGCACTGTGGTTTGCGGGTACAAAATTAATGCACATGCGTTCAAAACATTTTGCTGGCAAACAGCGGAAATATTTGTAAACAAATATTCATGGTTCTATATGCCATCTTCTGTACACAAAATATTAATTCACGGTGCTGAAATCATAGGTAATGTCTCTCTTCCAAATTGGCATGATGTCAGAAGAAGCACAGGAATCGCGAAATAAGGACTTGAGAAATTTCATACGCAAAAAAATTCAAGAAAAAACACAATGGAGGATTTAATGCAGTCACTTATTTTCTCATCTGATCCTCTCATATCCACGCTCTCCAAACGACTTTCTAGCTACTCCCGGAACAACATCGAAATTGGAAGAGATGTACAAAATTTGCTTTCAGAGCCAATTGTACATGAAGACACTGTTAGTTCTGGTACTTCTGATTCAGATTAAAAACAAAAATTTATTATCTTTAGGAAATTTGTATTAATTATAATAACTACTCTCAAAATAATTTGTCTGTAATTTAACATAAATATTTCTAATTTTTTGGCTAGGTATCAGCAACTTTAACAAAAAAAGTGGTGGAATTTAACAAATGTTGTTATAGGCTGGAAATTATAAATATTTGTGCTAAATTATAGACATACTATTTTCAGTGTATTTGTGTTTAAACCTCTGAAATAAATGAAACTTGTTTAGAGTTTAATTTATTACGCATTTCACAGTCGAAATTAAGCATCAGGCTTTGTTTTTATTCATTTGCGAATTAAATGCTGCCAGATTCGGTATATCGACCACTGTGATACGCCCAAATGAACAATTTTGTTCCCCGTGATGACCGTAACGCCGTACAGACCGTCTTGATAAACTTACACACACGAGACTCTAGACCTAATTAAGGATTTTAAGCCACGTAAGACGCCGGGCATCGACTTAATTACACCGAAAATTCTCTTAGAATTGCCCTTTATTGCATTAGAACATCTGGTGAAGATATTCAATACAGTTACTGACATAGGATATTTCCCGCAAGCATGGAGAATTTCGGTTATCACTATAATATTGAAACCAGGGAAGGATAAAACTTTACCTTTCTCCTATAGACTAATAAGCCTACTTTTGGGTATTTTCAAGTTATTCGAAAAAATCGTTCTGCTCATGATCAAACCTTTTCTTTCCTCGAATAATGGAATGGAATAGATTTACGGAAGGG
The DNA here is from genome assembly GCA_019455685.1 of Philornis downsi. NCBI lineage: Eukaryota > Metazoa > Arthropoda > Insecta > Diptera > Muscidae > Philornis > Philornis downsi. The sequence continues at coordinate 1,393,227 of JAHXMU010000035.1, read as the reverse complement.
CACAACACAATAGAATAGGTTAATCGCTTGATTAGCACAATAAAGCATTCATTTGAACGCAGGGAATATTGCTGTGCCGTATTTCTAGACGTTTGCTCAAGCTTTGGACAAAGTTTGGCATGATAGTCTAATATTCAAAATTAGAAAGCATCTGCCGGGAAATGTGCACTTCTTCAATCATACCTGGACGGTAGAAAGTTTAGTGTAAAGTATGGGGGCTACTATACCGATAATTACCCAATATTGGCAGGCGTTCCTCAAGGGAGTGTCCTTGGCCATTTACTATATCTTATGTTTACAGGTGATTTTCCGGTTGACCCTAGAATCCTCACATGAATTTTTGAGGACGATACTGCCATAATGTGCTGTCACAAGGACCAAAACCAGACAGCAAATACCCTCCAAATTCATCTCAAACGCGTTGAGAAATGGCTCATTGACTGGAGAATAGGAATAAAAGAAAGTAAATGTAGGCAAGTAACATTTACACTAAACCTCAACACTTTCCCTACTCTCAGGCTCAACAATATCGTCATTCCTCAGAGCTCAGACGTTATCTACCTAAGCGTCCATCTAGACAGAAGACTAACCTGGATAAGGCATATCGAGGCTAAAAGGCCGCAGATGAACTTGAAAATTAGGTAACATCGCTGGCCGCTTAATAAGCACTCTGGACTTAGCCTAAACTGTTAGGTGTTGATTTACACGGGAATAATTAAACCCATATGGTGTTACGGTGCTCAACTCTGAGGCAGTGCCAGCCGCAACAACGTGGATAAAATCCAAAGGGTACAATCACAGATTACCAGACATTACGGAGGCTCCTTGGTACAAGAGAAACTGTAATATACATAGGGACTTGAGTATACCATATGTGAAAGAGGAGATAGAAAAGATCAAAGCAAAACATATGACCAGAATAGAACATCACCGTAATGTTCTAGCTAGAAATCTTGCTTATTGCACCTTCCAAGCTCCAGAGAAGTGATTTTGCACCCCCATAAAACGGAAAAAGAACATGACTCCTGCCGAAAGTGCATTGTCTTCTAATATTTCAACACCGCAATGCTTCGACATAATCCAGCTGAGACCACATATCTGGGCTCTGGCCTCGTCACTCACGTAATCCGCACTAGTAGGAGTAAAACATAGGTCGACATCCTCACGGGAACTGTTGATTCACTTATCAAGTGTTCGGGTTCTTGGCCTCAGTATTCACATTGCTCGCTTTGCGGCCAGGTCACTTAATTCTTCGTGCTATTGAACCATCTACCACGTGTTCGGAATTTGGCCCCATCACTCACATAGTTCATATTACGAACAGTATTGAATCTGTATTCTGAGCCTTGGTCTCTTTTCTCACGTAGTTTAAATCTATGATGAAGGACATGTGCGTACCTTAAACCCCCCGGGTTAATAGAACTGTGAGATCATTTGTACGAACATTGCGCTAAACTACACCATTAGAGCTGCTAACTCAGAAGCTGCCGTGAGCTTTTGTATATCAAACTAATCCCTGCCGATCTCAGAGGACCGTATAAACAAACAAAAGTATACAGCTAAAAAAAAAACAAAGCGAAAAAGATACATACGAGTACTCGTCGACAATTAGATCCAAGATTCAACTACCTATTGTTAGGCTAACCACGTGAGCGATCCAATAAAACAAATAAAACAGAAAAAAGTAGCTGTCTAAACCCAATGGTGTAGACAATAATCTTGAGGTTACTTATATTCAATTTTATATCCTTTTGTAATTTTTTAAAGAAAACAGAATGTATTTAATAACTTTTTTAATACTGCGTTTTTTCCCGTTGCAAAAGTGATTTAAATGAATTTAACATAGCCTGAATTAAAAGATCTCTAAATTGGACTATTTATTGTAACTTGTTGCTATAATTCGAATTGTCAACATTATACTGTTCCCATTGTGAATTCCAGCAGTAGGTTCGAAGAACATATTAAACACACGAAGAAGGAAATCGATGTTATGTTTTAAATGAAGATTTATTTATTTATTTATTTATTTATTATAGTCTATGGATACAAATAGAATCCTTACAGACTAGCACCTAAATCTAAATAGTAAATACGAACATCATTTAATTACGTTATTTAAAATAATCTTGAAATTTTGATGTGAAAGACTTATATCTAATTGATTTGCATGTTTATTATATAATCTTAAAGCTTTTGTTAATGGCTCATTTAATGCATAATCATTTCTATGAAAACCAACATTAAAGAAAAATGAATTATTTCTCAGAGATCTAGGTGGTACGTTTATTTGAATAGCATGTAGTAAATCCTAACAATCAACTAAACCCCAAATAATGCCATATAAGAAATTAAGTGACAGAATATCTTGTCTTGCTTCTAATGTTTTCAACCCTATTAGGGAACATTTATCCACATACGATGCGATATAGTTGGAAAGAGAATCAATTGATTGATAAAGTGTGAACTTAATAAATTTTTTCTGTATCCTTTCCACACGATTTATATGCACTTGAGCATTAGGTGCCCATATAAAAGAAGCGTACTCTAATTTTGATCTCACAAAGGATATAAATAAAGTCTTCTTTGTATAGTAGTCGAAGCTCTTATCAGAATTACGACGAATAAAGGCAAACATTGAGTAAGCTTTGGGCAGCATAAAGTTGAGATGGTTGTTAAAAGAAAGTTTAATGTCAAATAGTACTCCTAGATCTACTATTTCATCAACGGAGTGTAACCCGAGCCCCTTTATTGAATATGTAGATAATAAAATGTTTCGATGTCTATGAAATGACATAGTGAAACACTTACTCACATTTAAAGGAAGGCCATTTGAATCTGACCAAGAAACAATTCTATCTAAATCATTTTGCAAATCCAAACTATCACGATCAGATGAAATTTGTTTAAATAATTTCAAGTCATCTGCATACAAAAGACATTGAGGAGATTTTAAACTAGCAGAAATATCATTTATGAAAATATTAAATAATAGTGGGCCTAAAATACTACCTTGCGGAATACTTAAGATTTACTTACAGTTTACAACCCGAACTGTGAGCTACGTCCAATTAAAGGAATCTAATTTGAATTTGCACTAATTTAATTTGTTTTATTATTTCCCTCATTTCATTATATCCCTCTAATTTCTCCCGGAGCAAGAAATTTGCTACTTTCAAAACTTCATATAACGGAGTGGAATATCGCTACGCAATAGCGTTCATCTGTCTGTCTTAAACCGTCACCAAAGGCTTATGGTCGCAGCGCTCGCATTGTCAACCAACGGCAGTATCATTTGGAAATAAAAGGTTTTCCAATTGGGACGAATAGATGTTAAAATTGAGTCAACCAAGTTGTTTTATATCATATCAATGCTTTATATATATTTTATGTCAAAGATCTATGTATGAAACATACAATCGTTCAAAAGGCCGTCACGGCTTCGCTGGAACGCAAGTATTCGGAGGGTACATTTTTCGGTGACTCTGGCTTATAGATTTATTTTGACTTTAGATTCAATGGGGCCGAATCGCACTACTTCGATCACCAATTGGATTTGCTTCTGCGGGAAATAGTCATCGGGACTATTAATTACAGCATAATTCCATTGCTGTAACAGCTGTATACCACGTAACACCGTCCTGTTCTATCCTGTCCTTTGTTCAAAAAGAAATTGGATTTCGTCGATCCGCTGATGGTGATAGCAATCCCAGAATCGTTTTCGAAGAAGTCTATCATACAGTGGTTTTCTACTGATTTATTGCTACCTGGCGGACTTTGTTTGGGCTATTATCAAACCTTTCATACAAAAATAACGGGTTATCGATTTAGTGGCTTCAAAACCGCCGGTCTAGCAGATCTGTCTGCTGTTAAATACCTATCATCTGAAGTGTTATTTATTTAATGAAAGGTTTGCCATTTGCGAATATGGATCATTTAACAACCGAAGAACGCGTAAAAATAGTTAAAACTTACTTCAAAAGTGGTGATTCAAATGTGAGCACTTTTCGTGCATTACGAGCTGGTTATGGTCGTCATAATCAACCTACTGTGCAAGGAACTGGCAGGATTATAAAGCAATTAGAAGAGACTGGAAGCGTTACAGATGTGGTCAGGTCTGTGCATCACCGCATTGTACTCACTGCCGAAAATATCGCTTCTGTTAGTGAAAGTGTGGTAGATATTTTGAACTTCAATTCAGAGCACTATGGCCGTACGATAACCAGTTTTTTTTTTGCCAGCAATTGAATGTTATGAATCTGACGATATGTGACGGAACCATGAGCCACACAACACAACCAATTTTTTCTTTATTGCATGAGAAGTTTCCAGAAAACGTAATTTCACGTTTTGGCGACGTCAAATGGCCACCAACATTATGTGATTTGGCGCCGTTCGACTTTTTCTATAGGGCTACGTCAAAGACCGTTTTTATGCGTATAATCTCTAAATGTTGGAGCATTTGAAACCCAACATTTGTCAAGTTATCGCCGAGATACCGCCCGAAATGTATGAGAAAATGATTGAAAACTACCTCAAAAAGATTCATGTTGCAATCAATCCAGAGGCGGTCATATAATTGACATTGTATTTCGTACATAATGACAAGTGCCAAGCATTACAATGAAATTAAAGTTTCATCGAAATCATAGCTTTACTTTATTTAGCTTTACTCTTAAAACCGAAAAATGGATAACCCGTTACCTCCATGCTTAATTTCCTTTCACGCTTAAGTACATTAATTTCGGAATCCCTGTTAATTTTTTTTAATAATAATATGCTAATCTAATTACCAATTCCATTTAATAACTCAATGTTTTTTTTTTAGAAAGAAATAAGCTTTTATTTTCTCTCACATATTTACCAAAGTCAATTTTGCTAAAAATCTGGCACCTACAATCAATTCCAATTCAATTGACATTTGTCAAACTCACATTTCTTACGAAGCTAAGCATTTCGTGCGTATGAACTTTTCAGACCGGTCTGAAGATAACAAACCAATCTAACAAACCAATTTTAAAAAGAGAGGAAAACTACCAAAACGAGATCAACAAAAAAAATTCTCTCAGAGAATGTAAAATCCTCTCATTTCAGCACTGCCAGACAATAATTAAGTTTGATGAACATTAAAATGGCAAGGCTAATATATTTCGAGTGGCAATACACAGTAATTAAATTACACGGCAACACTCGTTCATTAGTTTAAAAATTCACAATAATCCCGAAGAAAATTTTGACGCAAAACGTGAAGATAGCAAACCAAAACATTGGAGGAGTAACAAACCAAAACAGCGAAATAAGAAAACTGTTATTATATTTTGTGGATTATAAATTACAAGTTGTAAATAAACAAATAAAATAAGTTTACAACTTTAAAACTACGTGTGTTCGTTTTTTTATTTGCTAAATTTGGGGTGTAAATAGTGATACTCTCCTGTTTTCTGGGTGCCAATCAGCAAATTTCCACCAAGGATATGTATATTTTGGCCTCTGGAATCCAAAGTCCAAACGGTGGCAAAAAATGACTGTTTGGTAACGATGACCTAAAGTGTGCACACTACTCCTTTACACTCAAAGTGGTGGAAATTTAATTTGTATAGAAATCAATAGGCCAAAAACTTTTTCACTACAGCTGAAGTTTTGACTCTCCTACGATGTTGACCAAATTGTCTCCGCTCCTAGAACCCAAAATCCAAAAGGTGACAAAACAGGACTGATAGGTAACGAAAGACATAAGCATTGATAACACGTTAACATTTTCAAAAGAGTGGAAATTTAATTTTTCTAGAATTTCAATTGACAATTTTGTAATTCTGTGGATTTTGACCAACATGTTTCTGGTCCTAGAATTCAAAGTCCAAGAGGTGACAAAAAAGTCTAACGTGGAATCGAAGGTACAAGTCGTGCAACGTGGAATCAAAGGCACAAGTGTGGGCAACACGTCAACACATTCAAAAGGGTGGAAATTTAATTTCGGTAGAAATCCAAAACCATTTCACAATGATTGACAATTTTGTAATCTTATGGATTTTGACCAATAGAATCCATAGAATCCATATATATCCTAGAATCCATATATATATTTATTTAATATATATTTTAGGAAAATTTACGATTTCTCGCATGTGACATTAGGTAGGCAAAAAATTTAAGAAATCCACTTATATCCGAGATAATGAATATTTTTTGTTAGTTATGACTGGAGAAATTGTTGCACATTAATTTCCAGTAATATAAGCAATGAACAATCAAATCAATCAATCGGTCGATCAAATCTGTAAATACCATTAAAACGTACTTTTACAACACTTAGTATTTCAAATTTTAAAATACTACAATTTGGCAACACTTTATGTATGTATGTATATGTACCTATATGTATGTATGTATCTATAAAATTACAACTTCTAATTTTTTCAGTTTTTTTGATTCGATCCGAAGAATTATAGGAAATTGCATTCATTTGGAATGCGACTTTCCTAAAATTATTAAACCATTTCTTCTCTTTCCAGCCAATAAACAAGCGCTTCGACTGTCCATCTTGTGGCCGAACAATCTTCGTATCTATAAATGTAGACGTTTCCAAAGAAAGAAAAATTATACCAAAAATCCCAAATCCCACAACCGAATAACGTGCAAGAGGTGCTTCAACCACAATATCAGGTTCCTTCAACTAGCAATGGGACACAGCAGCTACAGCCACCACATCCACCATCTGTAACACCGCAGCCTCTACAGTCACAGACATATCCAGCGCAGTTACCACCACATCAACAACCAACATACTACTACATATGGCGACAATTCTAGTATTATTTTTAGGAATTGAACAGTGAGATTAAAAATGATCCATACCCCAGGGGGAACGAAAAACAAATCTAATAATATCATAGATGTGAATGGAAATGAAATACTTGACAACGGCGGAAAGACTAATGTGTTTAATAATAACTTTATCTAGTCGGTCAAGGACCTGAAAATATAAGTTCAGTTCTTTGAGAACATTGGTTCATGACAGATAACGAATTAAAAATGTTATATCAAAAGTAGCCGCCTAAAAAATGCCAGTCTATGACAATATTTCTTCTAAATCCGTGATATTATTGTATTAGATGTTATAGCGATATTATTATATCCAGATATTTTAAAAATCCATAAAATAGTTCCCATTCCCAAGGAAAAACATGTATCAGCAGTAAATAATTATAGACCAATACCAATATTATTTATTTATTTAATAACATTTTGGAAAGAATAATGCACAATCAATTATTAATACACCTAGAAAACCACAATCTTTTAAATCATTACTAGCATGGTTTTAGAAAGGGCTTTGGCACTGAGGAAATTGCTATAAATGTAATAAATGTTATACATATGTAAAGGATTAGATGATGGTTATAAAGGATTAGTTGGTGCGTTTTATGATTTTATGAAAGCCTTTGATCTAATTGATCACAATATTATGTTGGAAAAACTAACATTTTATGAGATTTCTTCACAAGAAATATTTTTTCAGAACCGAAAACAATATGTATGTGTTAACGGATATAAAAGTTCGTTAAGAGATGTTCAATACGATGTACCACAAGGTAGTGTACTTGGAGCCTTGTTATTTAAAATATCTCAATGATATGGGAAAACATAGATTGACAAGAAAGCTCTTTATGTATGCAGATGATTTATGCCTTATATACCTTTACCAGCACGAGATAGCTGTCTGATCCCATACTGAACGGGACGCCTCCTTGATAAGCATGTTTGTTCGAATTCTAAATGCCACAAAAACAGAGTTGATATGATTTAACACATTCGCGGACAATATTTTTTCGATTGATTAGTTTGTGGGTCATAGACTATATCTCCGGAATTACTCCGGATAATTAATCCAGGATTGGAGCAAAAATATTAGAAGTAGGAAGATAATCTAATTATATGAAGTTTTTCAACAATTTAATTTTACGGTTATTGCCGTCATGCCCCAACCACAGTTCCAAATTGGTAACACAGGACATGTCGGGAAACCCCGTCTTGATGGCCTTTACCGTCATGTCCAACCCAGTGGTCGAAGTTTGCCTTATGTGACAGAGTGGGATATGCCCTCACAATTTAAAAGCATTATAATTGAAGAATTTACGTTTTTTATTGAAATTTAAAGTAACGCAACAGTTTTTAGCGAAAAGGGAATACAAATGGAATCAAAATAACATAAAATGAACCAATAACATAGAAATGACAGTAATACTTCAAATATTCGGCACAAAATATAAGAAAGTAAGTAAAATTAAAAAAATGTAAATAAATGAATAAAATAAATATGGAACACAATTAATCTTAACGTGAATGGAAATCTTCTAAACATTTTCCAGGGCAAAGAGCAGGTTTATTTGGACAATTTTGCACCTATACGGTGTTTCCTTACGGGTCTTTGCTTTTTTACACTGGTTACACCTTAGTGTTATGAGTTGCTGGTGGTATTTTCTCGATGTAATGTGAGTTTCCCTTGTAATTGGCGTGTGACATTGTGGGCCTCTTGTTGCCTACATGTACCGGACCCGTCGATACAACAGCTCTTCCAGTTTGGATGGATTCCGGCAATTGTATCAAAGATTTGATTAATATGTTTCGGAAATCAATGAATGATATGTTTGATCTTGTTTTTATTTTAAAAATATAGTACGAGTTCCAAACTGCGACATCCAAGAAGTGAAATATAAACTTTTTTTACCAGCGGCGATTATCCTTTCGCGGCGAAGGATAATAGGATGTCATTTGGTCCATCTTGTCTATTCCTGACATATATTTATTATAAGTGATGATCTCCTTTGGTTTCAAAACATCACGTTTCCACTTGTTAGTATTTTTGATAAGTTCAGGGTTGTTTGCAGTTGTTATGCAAAGTATTTCACGTCATTTAGATACATAAACTTGGCCTTGACGCCGCCACATGTATTCCCCTTATATATATATATGTGTTCCCCTTATATATAAGATATTGTAGGGGCTAGGTGGCCCCTATTCAATATTTTTTACAGTTCTCTTACAAATAATTTTTTAATGAAAAATTATATACACGAAAAAATTTTGTATATTTACAATAAACAATAAGTTCAATTTAGAATTTTCGCAACATTCCGAAGTAAATAATTCTTCAACAAAATTTTTAATGAATTACTATTTGCGGTTTTCAAATTTTGTGGTAAATTATTATATGCATGGTTGCCCGAATAATCAATCCTCTGCTTAGGTGTTTCAAGTCTACACTTTACTACTATTATTTCTGATATATAACACATATTGGCTGATTGAAAAGTGTGGTGAGATGTCCTATATTTTGCATCCATTTGGATCCGTACGTAAGGAATTTCATTACATAAATATCATGTACTGGCAAAATGTTTGGGAATATGTTTCTATACAGCGGAAGTGTTGAATATGTTGCCGGCAAATTTGCCGCAACCTTCAAGACTTTGTCTTGAATTCTTAGTACATATTTCAGTTCTGTACTTTCTTTATAGCCTTATAAAACAACCATGTAATTCAAATCCCTTTGAATTAAAGTTAGGTATATTATGAGCTTCACTGTTCTATTAAAATAATTTTAGAACTTACGTAATATACCTACTACTTGAGCTGATTTTTTATTCAAATGTTTAATGTATGTATTTATCTCAGCACAGATTATTTCGTAAATATAAACCTAAATATTGAATACGATCAATGTTTTGGATAACGTGAACATTAGCATGAAGGGTAAAATGGTTGTTTTGATCACAACAGGGTTCAACACATTCGCGGATAAGACGGCATATGCCGTCAAATTTAAAGAAAATGTTGGGACAGGACGGCACATACACAATTAAAAAAATTTCCAACTACATAGATCCAAAAGTCATCCAGGACTTTTTACTGGGGGCGACCACGACCGAAACCGCCACGGAATTCGACATCAACGGCACCAGCACCAACATCGCCCTTATTGTCAGCACCGCCTGGAGCACGCCTGTAAGCAGAACGATCCTCATCAGTTTTGCTGGCATCAGTGGAGCCGAGCGGCAGCAGCTGGGCGGGGACGAACGGTCTCGGGCCTACTAGGACGCTTGAGAGTGGCAGGAACGATCTCCGGGGGCAAATGCAAGTAGCTGCGTAGGAACTCAATTCCCTCATTCGTCAAGTACTAGTAGTAATGTCTCCATGCGAATTGTTCCTTCACCAAGCCGCGGGAGTGGAGAGATTGCAAAGTTTTAATGACATGCAAATTGGGGACACTCTCAAGCTCCTTAAAGAGATGTTCATAAATGGCGACACGATGAGCTTTTGGCATAAACATCCTGAGCGTCTTCTATGGGGCAGTCACCGGAAAGAAAAGGCCGTCAAAAATTGTTTTATTCATTGGGACAAGCCGGTATCTCCCGCAGCAAAGTTAATGTTAAAATACGGTTTGCCAAAATAAGTGTCCCAGTAAATTTTTTTCCTCTTTACTTTATGTAGCATAGAAACAAAAAATAACGTTCAATCACTTGTGTGTACAAGATTTTGCATTCGAGAGCGCACCAGCAGAATCAAGACGGTATATCCCGTTAGTTTTCAGTATATTTTTCAATTTGTGTCCAGTTGGTTAAGCCATTACTGGATCTTTTTATAAAAAGTTTCCTTCTATCCTGAAGAGTACCTAGCTTTGGACGAATCCCTTCCATTACACCGAAAGCTGTTACAGATACTAAACTTTCTAAAAGGGAATACATGTGGCGGCGTCAAGGCCAAGTTTATGTATCTAAATGGCATGATAAGCGTGAAGTACTGCAAAACTACTAACAAGTGGGGACGTGATGTTTTGAAACCAAAGGAGATCATCCTATTATTCTTCGCAGCGAAAAACTATCCGCTGGTAAAAAAAAGCTTATATTTCACTTCTTGGATGTCGCAGTTTGGATCTCGTACTAATTTTTAAAATAAAAACAGAATCAAAAATATCATTCATTGATTTCCGAAACATATTAATCAAATCTTTGACACAATTGCCGGAATCCATCCAAACTGGAAGAGATTTTGTATCGACGGGTCCGGTACATGGAGGCAATAAGAGGCCCACAATGTCACACGGCGATTATACGGGAAACTCACATTACATCGAGAAAATACCACCAGCAACTGATAACAAAGCAAAGCCCCGTAAGTAAACATCATATGGGTGCAAACATTGTCCAAACAAACCTGCTCTTTGCCCTGGAAAATGTTTAGAAGATTTCCTTTCACGTTAAGATTAATTGTGTTCCTTATTTATTTTATTCATTTATTTATATATTTTTTTTTTTAATTTTACTTAATTCCTTATATTCTGCGCCGAATATTTGAAGTATTACTGTCATTTCTATATTATTGGTTCATTTTATATTATTTTGATTTCATTTGTATTCCCTTTTCGCTAAAATCTACTGCGTTACTTTAAATTTCAATAAAAAAACGAAAATTCTTCAATTACAATACTTTTAAGTTGTGAGGGCATATCCCACTCTGTCACATAAGGCAAACTTCGACCACTGGGATGGGCATGACGGTAAAGGCCATCAAGACGGGGTTTCCCGACATGTCCTGTGTTACCAATTTGGAATTGTGGTTGGGGCATGACGGCAATAACCGTAAAATTAAATTGTTGGAAAACTTCATATATGTAATTGGATTACCTTCCTACTTCTAATATTTTTGCTCCAATCCTGGATTAATTATCTTCAGTAATTCCGGAGATATAGTCTATGACCCATAAACTGATCAATCGAAAAAATATTGTCCGCGAATGTGTTAAATCATATCAACTCTGTTTTTGTGGCATTTAGAATTCGAACAAACTTGCTTATCAAGGAGGCGTCCCGTTCAGTATGGGATCTGACAGCTATCTCGTGCTGGTAAAGGTATGTCTATAAGGCATAAGTCATCCGCATACATAAAGAGCTTTCTTGTCAATCCATGTTTTCCCATATCATTGAGATGTTTTAAATAGCAAGGCTCCAAGTACACTACCTTGTAGTACATCGTATTGAACATCTCTTAACGAACTTTTATATGCGTTAGCACATACATATTGTTTTAGGTTCTGAAAATATATTTCTTGTGAAGAAATCTCATAAAATGTTAGTTTTTCCAACATAATATTGTGATCAATCAGATCAAAAGCTTTCATAAAATCATAAAACGCACCAACTACTCCTTTATAACCATCATCTAATCCTTTACATATGTATAACATTTATTACATTTATAGCAATTTCCTCAGTGCCAAAGCCCTTTCTAAAACCATGCTGGTAATGATTTAAAAGATTGTGGTTTTCTAGGTGTATTAATAATTGATTGTGCATTATTCTTTCCAAAATGTTATTAAATAAATAAATAATATTGGTATTGGTCTATAATTATTTACTGCTGATACATGTTTTTCCTTGGGAATGGGAACTATTTTATGGATTTTTAAAATATCTGGATATAATAATATCGCTATAACATCTAATACAATAATATCACGGATTTAGAAGAAATATTGTCATAGACTGGCATTTTTTAGGCGGCTACTTTTGATATAACATTTTTAATTCGTTATCTGTCATGAATCAATGTTCTCAAAGAACTGAACTTATATGTTCAGGTCCTTGACTGACTAGATAAAGTTATTATTAAACACATTAGTCTTTCCATCGTTGCCAAGCATTTCATTTCCATTCACATCTATGATATTATTTATTAGATTTGTTTTTCGTTCTTCCTGGGGTATGGATCATTTTTAGTCTCACTGAGATTATCACTGTAAAAATTGTTCATCGAATTATGATATGCGATTTAATAACCTTACCCATATCTTTAAGTTTTGTTTAAATTTCTGAATTACCATGACATTTTCGGCGCTTTTTCAACAGCTTTTCATTGAGAATCATTAACTTGCTTAAATTTGCATTAACCAATGGCGTTATTTGCGATCTATGTTCAATTTGTTGTATTTTGTTAAATGTTGATTCCTCCATTTCATTCTGAAATAATGAAACAAGGACGTTAACTCAACTGATTGCTTATCAGTTTCACATAACATTGGTAATCACCTACTTATAAGTTGTAAAACATTTCATTCATGGGATGCAAGGGAATTTGCAGTATTGAATAGGGAGATCTTTATTGCCTCTGAAGCAACAAGGATTCCGAAACTTCCCAATTGCAAATACTTTTTAGTACATTCGCGCAGAATTGCGGGAAAAGTAGGACGATGCTTTTGGGAGCAACTGCACACATAGCCAAATAGGTTATGAAGGAGCTCCAATGAAAATAACCAACAAATTAATATACACTGGCCCCCAAGGTCACCTGACCTGACTGCACCAGACTTTTTTTATGGGGTTATTTCAAGCAACAGGTGTACAAAACAAAACGAAACCAAAGAATTTGACTGCAGTCCATTTAAATAATTTTCTAATCAGGTGTCGCATGTGCGTGAATGAGCATGGAGTTCATTTACAGTCTATCATCTTCAAAATCAATTAGTTATATAAAACAAAATTGAATTTTGTATACAATAAAAAAAAGTAATGAAACACATTGTTTTAAAAAAAAAGTTATTTGAATTTCTTATTGTAGCACAATTGGTGCGCCTCCCTGCAAGTACCATTTGACTAGAAATAATAACATTTCCTTCACAAACACATTTGATCAAACCGCATTGCTAGAGCCTTTTTTAACATCAGTGAGGTTTGATTTTCTTCAATGCTTTATTTCCACGTTCTTGCTTCACTCTGCAATGACACATATTTTATGCTCATTTCTAATAATTCGATAAACTGATGAAACGTCACACTTGAATTCTTTGACCAGTAGAAACTTCAATTGTACCTTATTTCTTGCTGGGATCTTAGATCCTTCGAGACATTATGCCAACATATCAAATGATAATCCCACTGAAAAGTACGCACGGTAAAATAACAAACCAATCTCAACAAACCAAATTGAAAAAGAGAGGAAAACCACCAAAAGGAGAGAGAGAAAAAAAATCCTCTCAGAGAATGAAATTAAGTTTGATGAACATTAAAGTGGCAAGGCTAATATATTTCGAGTGGCAATACACAGTAATTAAATTACATGGCAACACTTGTCCATTAGTTTAAAAATTCACAATAACCCCGAAGAAAATTTTGACGTAAAACGTGAAGATAGCAAACCAAAACATTGGAGGAGTAACAAACCAAAACAGTGAAATAAGAAAATTTTTATTATATTTTGTGGATTATAAATTAAAAGTTATAAATAAACAAATAAAATAAGTTTACAACTTTAAAACTACGTGTGTTTCGTTTTTTTATTAGCTAAATTTGGGGTGTAAATAGTGATACTCTCCTGTTTTCTGGGCGCCTTTGTACACCAATCAGCAAATTTCCACCAAGGATATGTATATTTTGGCCTCTGGAACATAAAGCCCAAAGTAAAGATATAACAAAAAAGGAGGAAATATATATTAAATCAAACTTTATGAACTAGGAGGATCATAATGGTCGCATATTGTACTTCCAAGATTTCGTTTAGGGGAAAATTTAATAGCCTTTGTTTCATAACTCACAACGGTCGTCGGTGGAACAAAAAAAAAACATGTGCTAGAGTTGTAAGCTAAGTGCAATTACTTGAAAGAAGGGTGCTGCAAATACAAATTTTGTATCGCAATAAAAAAATCCTTTTAAAGAATATGTATACATAGCATGCACGCAGATTAAGCTCCCAGATTTTGTAAAAAAAAAAACATAATTTAAGAGGTGTTGCCAGACATATAGAACAGAAAAAGTTAAAACATATTAAGGCAGCGAAATGGAGGTCTAATCTTTTAAAGTACTTAGGAAACAAAAGAAAATAAACTACACACAGATTAAAAGCTGAAGAAGTGCGATGTGTTAGTTGGGATACGGATCCCCCCCATAGCTTTTTTTAAAGTGTCTGCAGAAGAGAAACGGCAAGACTACACAAAATTCCAAGGAGATTCCAAGAGTTTTTTTTATATAGCTTTGTAGCTCATTTCAGGAGTGACAAGAATCAGATGGATATATTGCTGCCAATGGCAATTTTGTTTATCCACTACACTGATGATGTGACAGGTTTCCTACTTTTGAAAGCTTTTTGTACATTTAGCGATATTTTCTAGCCAATAGCTTCCAGAATGTGTACAGACTGAAGTTGGCCTCTAACAAATTTAGTTTTGCGGACCATTAACAGCCAAAACGGTACAATGGAATTAAATAGCCAAAATTATATTTCTAGCTCGACTAACATACCACCAGCATGGTAATAATACAGTGTTGTAAGCTAACTGCAATCGGTTACAAGAATTGTACTGCAAATACAAATTTTAGCCCACGCCAGAAAAAAAACCTCACAGCCAGCATGGAGGTTAAGCTCCCAGATTTTCTAAGAAATATCATCTAAGGGGTGATGCCAGATATTAGGACGGAGAAAGTTAAAAGATACTAAGGCAGCGAAATGGAGAGATAATCAGCTATGATTGGTGTCTAAACTTTTAAAGTCTTTACGAAACAAAAACAAAAAAAAGCTACACAGAAATTAAAAACTCAATTAATGCGATGTCTTGACAATGATACGGATCCCTAC
>JAHXMU010000035.1:1330389-1373389 GCA_019455685.1 Philornis downsi | reverse complement strand
AAATGGTAGATGTAGTGATGAACGACAGGTCCGGCAGGAAGAGTTGAGCTACCCAGGTATTCTAGAATAAGGTGCTATTCATCATATACGGGACAGATTTTTAGGAATAACATACAAAAATGGCGTCACGGCGGATTTCCGATGTCTCGTATGTGATGAACGCCACCTTATTCTAGAATACCTGGGCATCCCAGGCGTGGTGGTGCAATGATGGCGATGCTGATTTACTGGAGCAGGAACTGCTAGGCTGAAAAAATGGTAGGTGCGGGAAAAAATTGGAGAAAATGGTAGATGTAGGGATTGCGCTGCTGATTTACTGGAACAGGAACTGCTAAACCATATGCGGACAGATTTTTAGGAATAACATACGAAAATGGCGTCACGGCGGAAATTCGATGTATTTCAAGGGTGGGCTTACGTTGGCAAAAGATCGGCCAACTTAAATGTGAAAAAGGTGTAGTGAATGTAAAACAGTGGACATATTTGGGTTTGATTTTTCGTCTAACTTGCTTCGGGTCCCTTAGATTTTTTTTATTTTAACAGAAAGCTGATATGATTTTCAATTTTTTCAGCTACTGTCAAATGTCAGGGCTTTGGAAAGAACCACCCCATCCGGCGAGCGCTAGCTGCGCTAAACGCCAGCTTCCAATAATCTGACAACAAAATTGTGAAGAATCTTTACACAGATTACAGTACATTATTTAATGTCGCTTTACACACTTTTACGTTGTAAAATTCTGCAAATTTAATTTTTTTTTTGTCAAAAGCTGGAAGCTTTTGTTAATAATTGTGGTCATAACACCGCGAACTATATGTCGACTCAGTGGTACAGTCATAAAGGTTCTCTCCTCATATATATCAAATATCGATCTTGTCCATTTTTCCAGTAAAATATATGCTGTCTGAGCTTTTACATATTTTACTTCAAGTCTACAATCAAAAGATGTCACCTTCAAACTACAATTTAATAATAGACTGCAATAAATTTAATAGAACTACTGGACAGATAATTTATCCTGTTAATGATAGTATGAACGGCCTATTTAAAACTGTTTTTCTTTCAATAATTGACTAATAATGTTATAACTATTAATCCAATTATCATCCCAATTATATAAACATAAAAGTTATAAAAAACAAACAGCTATTTTTAATGTTACTAATCTTAAAAATATTCATTATTGTACAGAGTGGGCCATAAGGGTGTTGGGGGTTTAAATATTCAATTAAAAAAAAAAACTACGAAACATAAAAAAAATATATTTGTATTTTTAAAAAGTAGAAGCATGGGAATTTTTAAGACTTAATGTTGTCCAAATGACTTTCCTCGGCTGCTTGACACTCTTGAAACCGAAGTCGCAAATTTTGGAAAACTCGTTGAAAAGTTGTTCTTGGTATTTTGTTACTTTCCTGAATAATGTTCCTCTTCAACTGCTCTAAATTGGTCGGATTATTCTCGTAGACTACCGATTTGAGGTAGCCCCATAGAAAATAATCGCATGCAGAGAGATCAGGGCTACGTGGGGGCCATTCAATATCCCCCCTTTTCGAAATGAGTTTTCCAGGAAAAACATTTTTCAGCAGCTCTATGGATACCCTAGCCGTATGACATGTGGCCCCATCCTGTTGAAACCACATCCTCGAGGTATTGCCTTGAAGTTCTTGCAAAGCTGGCACCAAAAAGTCTGCTAGCATGTTGCAATAATTGTTCACTCTAACCGTCATCGCATGCCCTCTTTCGTCCTCAAAAAAGTATGGTCCAATAATACCGGTTGACGTTATCCCAGCCCACACGACAAGCTTAGGGCTGTGAAGTGGACGTTCATGCAAGCGTCGCGGATTAGTCTCGGACCAGAACCGACAATTTTGCTTCTTCACATGGCCATTAAATTGTTGAACCGCTCTAGCATCAAATTGACAAAGTTAAGTCGGTTATTGGCATCATCGGGTTTTAATTCTTGGACTATCTGAATCTTATAAGCCTTCAAATGCAAATCACGTTTCAAAATTCGAAGTAAAGTTGTTCTTTTGACATCCAAAGACTGACTTCTCTTACGTGTTGACTGTTTCGCTGACCTGAAACAAGAACACGCTCCACAATGTCGGCTGATCTCGCAGAAACTGGGCGACCATGAACCGTAATTGGTACTGTTGAGCCGGTTGTTTCGAACATTCTGATCCATTTTCGTATCACATTGGCGCTTGGAACTTCACCTAAATTATGTAAAGCGTGTTCATGCCGATACAAACGTCGTGCAGTAATCACTGATTTATTGTTTTCGTAATACGCTCGGACACAAAATGCACACTGCACTTCCGTGTACGGCTCCATGGCGACTAAATTTTCAGGAAGCGGCGCAGCGAACAACATATCCCCCCCCCCCCCGCGCCGCGCGTTACCGAGAAATTGAAGAATTAAATCGCCAACACTCATATGGCCCACCCTGTATAATAATAAATGATAGAAACATTATTTGTGTTATCTCTGAAAGTCACATGAACGGAAAACATTAAGCAAAATGTTCCTTCATTATGCAGCGCAAAGTTCTTCTGTTTTGGGACTCATCTTGATTTTCAGTTTGGACTAATGAAACAGAATTGTCCAAATCACTATTTTTTGTATTGTTATTTAATGAATTTACATTGTAAAATTCGGCAAAATTTAATTTTTTTTTTTCAAAAACTGGAAGCATTTTTATTCGACTTATCGGCACAGTCATAAACGCTCTTTTCATATACGAGTATATATTAGATATCGGTCTTGTCCGTTTTTATAGTAAAATTAAAAAAAAAATTATTATACTTATTTGGCTGACCCACGATTACAGCGGTCCCTTAAGAAGTTTTTTGAATTGGGAGAAATAGTATCTGTACTATACAATTAACGAATAAATGGTACAATTGCTGAAAAACTCCGAAAATGGGCAATATTCCATATCTGGGCAAATTGTTCCCCTCATGAACTGAGCTTCTTCGTCTGTAGAGGATGTCGCCAAATAAGTGGACGTGAGTGGAGATGCGAATTGATTTAGCACTTTCCGCGCATTAAAATGACTCCACAAAAAAGGGGTTTGGAATAATATATTTAAAATTTTTTGAAAAAAAATTGTCAAAAATTCTCATTTTTCTAGACATATTTGTATGATTGAGTATTCCCGATTTTACCGATTTCGAGCTGAATCCATGAATATGGCACGCTTTTGTGAAAATTTCACATAATTTCTAACTCGAGCATCCCAACCTGCATTATGCTTTTGGGCGGAAGGGTGGACGAACGCGCTTATGTTGAAATAAATTATTACAGCGATCAGGAATATACATATTTCATGGGTCTCAGATGAATGCTTCCAAAGGTGACAATGGGAATGGGAAGAATGTATCCTTTACCCTACTGTCGTGGGTATTTAAATACATAAAAAAAAAACAAAACAAAAAATCCTTAAATTCCATGAATCAGATATGGGAGAATTTCCCACATTCAGTTTGTTTACACACGTATTCTATTTTTAAAAAGTTATTTATTGTTTTCACTATCAGTCATATTCTTTGACCAAAAGTGAAAACAATAAATAAAGTTGTAAAAATCTAAAATTATTGTGAATTTATCTAAACCTTTGGCCAAATCTAAAGTGGAGAAGTATTGACATCTCCCAAGTGTTTCCAATATTTTATCAATATTTGGAATAGGATATCTGTCATCAATGGTTTGATCGTTTAATTTTCGATAATCTACCACTAGACGCCATTTCTTTTTGCCGCTTGCATCCATTTTCTTTGGCACTATCCAGACTGGTGCTGAATATGGCGAATGACTCTGTCTAATAATTTGTTTATCTAAAATTTCTTTTATTTGCTTGGTTACTTCTTCCTTATGAATGTAGGGATATCTGTAGGTTTTCGCTGCAATTGGGACGTTTGTTTTTGTGCGTATCTCATGTTTAATGGCGTTAGTAAATGAAAGATCGTTATCTTCAGTATAGAATATTTTCTTATATTTTTTATAATAGGAAGTAATTTCTCTTTTCCTTCTATATTAAGGTGCTCTATACGGATTTGGTCTATTATTGGTATATTTTTGTCTTTTTCTTGTGTAATATAAAAATTTTCTGTATTAACTTCAATAGTATCTTTTGATTTCAAAACTACTTTTCTTGGTAGTTTTCCTGACACTTTAACAAGGGCTTGTATTTTTGATTCGTCAATTTCATATATCCCTTCTAAAATTTCTATACTTTTATTTTCTAGGTTAGTTGACCTTGGTAAAAATATTATCTTTTAAGTTGATTATTACATTAAATTCTTTTAGTATATCATTTCCTATCAAGCCATTGTACTGGTTATGGAAAGAACAAACTAGAAATTTAATTTTCTTTTCAAAATTTTCACTAAATTCCTTAAAGACTGGAATAGAAACTTGTTCTTTGATTTTTATATGGTGTTGTAAGGTCTTTATATTAATTTCGTCGCAGGGTATCTTCCATTTTGGATTACAAATTCCAGGGTTTATTATTGAATGTGTCGCGCCTGTGTCTATTATGAATTTTATTTATTTCTGATTTAGCTTTAATTTCTGTTAAGGTAATTTGCCGTGGAGGCTGTTGACTGAAAATTTTCATATGTCTGAGTGTTTTGGATCATATTAATGTCCATAGGTTCTGGATCAGGTTGTTGATGGTTAGTACCAGAATTATGTTGATATCTATTAAGTGCCTTATTTTTGATTATTTTGGTAATAATTATTAGGGTTAGTGTTTAGTCTATTGGTGCATGTTCTTTGTTGGCTATTTTGGGGATAGTTTGAATCGAAATTGTGTCTATGTTGATAATTCGTATATGTCCTTTGTCGATTATTTTGTGAGTAGTTGTTTGGTCTGTATTGAGGATTTCTTCGTGGCCTTTGTTTATTATTTTGGTAATGGTAAGAGTTCCTCAGTTTGTTGTTTTTTCTACAGGCTAAAATCGTTCCCATATGCTCTGGGATTTTTTCCTTAAAAATGTTGAGAGCAGATTTCATATTATTTTCAGCGACTTGTTGTCCCCCAGTATTTGAGCCCAAGATCATGCTAGTTTTATTATTTAAACTTCTCAATCGGCCTTTTATTTCATTATAAAAGTCCATAGTAGTTGTCTTAAATACTACTGATCTTAACTTGTCGTACAGTTCCTCAACACTAAGTTTTTCACCAAAATTATTTACTAACACGTTTTTTATGTCTGTCCATGATTGTACGTGGAAGTTTATTTCAATTATTTCCCTCTCTCTGCTCTGCCCTGCAGACGGCTTTTGTTTAAGTCAGAAAATATTAATTGTGGCATTACGTCGTATTGTGTTAGAATTGGATAGATTCGGTCAACTAAATTTATGAAGTTATAAAGGTCTGTTTTGTCTCCGTAAAATTCTGATAAAGATTTTAAAGGATCTAAGGTTATTGAAGGTACTGTTGGTTCCACCATTTTAGTTTGTTTTTAAAGATAGGGTTCGTAAATTATTTGTCTATGTGTTCTTCTTCTTCTTCTAACTATTCGAGGTCTAGGGTTGTTAATTTGTCTAATGGGTTCGTATTCGTCAGTACTGTATCCGTCGTTCGAGTCAAACCCTGAATCAGGAAGATATCTTATAATTTCTGTTATCTCTATTTCTGGATCAGAAAAATAGTCTGACTCTCACTCTCTCATATAATAGCTTAAACCAGGCTTACTTTATTTTTGATGTTTGGTCTTCCAACGTTGTCTCAAATTGTTGTTGTTTGGGCGTTGTGATGATGATTTCTGTTACAGCGGTCCCTTTTTGGAATGAAGTTGTCCTTTTTGTTGCAGTGGTGTTTTTGAATTGTGTTTACGATACACACAGCTTTAGTTATAAGTTTAATTTAGGATTATTTTATGAAAGTTTTTTGTTTCGAATTTCAGGATTAATTTTTTTTTTTTTTTGAATGTTCACAGTTATAATTTTAATTCAGGATTATTTTTTTTTTTTTTTGAATGTTCACAGTTATAATTTTAATTCAGGATTATTTCTTGAATTTTTTTTTTCATTGTTCAGAATTTTCGGATTATTCCTTGAATATTCACAGTTATAGATTTAATTCAGGATTATTTAATGATTTTTTTTTATTGCTCAGGATTATTCCTTGAATTTTCACAGTTTAATTCAGGATTATTTCTTGAATTTTTTTTATTTTTATTGTTCAGGATTATTCCTTGAATTTTCACAGTTCAATTCAGGATTATTTCTTGAATTTTTTTTATTGTTCAGAATTTCAGGATTATTAATTGAATATTCACAGTTATAGATTTAATTCAGGATTATTTTGTTGGGGATTATTCCTCAATATCCCATCCTCGTCGCCAGATAAATTCACAATAATTTTAGATTTTTAAAAATGTATTTATTGTTTTCACTATCAGTCATATTCTTTGAAAACAATAAATAAATTTTAAAAAATCTAAAATTATTGTGAATTTATCTACTAGGCTCGTCGACCCAGACAATTTTCCAATAATAACACTTTTGGTTTTCATTCAGAAATAATTTCCTTTATAAAATGTAAGTCATATGTTGGGACAGGTCACCACTGCCCAAAGAATACACAAATAGTAATTGTACAAGTTTATTTTAATTCCGAGACAGGTCACTGCCTAAAAATAAACAAAACGATGCAGCAAGGCAGAACTCTAACGATTGACTTCTTGTACTGGACTGTGATGCTGCTGTTATTACTAGCAGAGGGCTACCGAAAAACACAAATCATGTCATTTATTGCATTGCCGAATTTGCGATGCAATTACAACAACAACATTTAGAACCGTACATAGTGAACACATAAGACGAACAAGACAATCATACGCTGATCATCATATTGATCTGCATATGATAAGACAAAACAGACGAGACGAACAACGGACAGTTAGGTTTGTTAAAGGTCGAATAAGCGACAGCGACAGCGACAACGTTCTTTGCATTGCTTTGTTGTTGTGACGTCGAACCACAACGTTTGATGATTAGGGTGATATAGTTTGAACAGGTTTAGGAAATATTTAAATTATAAGTAAGACAAATAATAGACTAAATAATATAAGAAATAAACACTAATAAAATCCCCAACAATGGTATATGTATGTATATACACATGATGTAGTATATATATATAAAATATATGTATATGGAAATAAATATTCACAATTCCATTAAAAAATAAACTCAACATTCACCTAAAAAATATGAGATAAACAAAATAACATTTCGCTTTATCACTGAATCTCTCTCAGCCATGCAACCTATGGAGCTTAAACATATGATATCATCTGTGTGGATTCTGAGCTATTATTAACTTCTCCCAAATCTACTTTATTGACGTAATTTGTCAACAGTAAGCCAACTGGTTCCATGGTGTAATGGTTAGCACTCAGGACTCTGAATCCTGCGATCCGAGTTCAAGTCTCGGTGGGACCTGTGTCTTGAGAATATTTGTTTTTTCTTTTTTATTCTTGTTTTTTGCTTTTGCGAACACAGCACAAACACCGCAAAATTTTTTAAAAAAAATGTTACACGCAGCTGTTTTTGCATACAAAAGCTTTCACGAAACTTTATATCAAAAAGTTTGTATTTTACAGGACAGTTTGTATTATGGAACGTACTGTTTGTTTATAAAATTGTTTCAAAATAATATATATATATTTTTTAACAATACAACAATACAATACAAAAAATGCTGTTTATGAATGTTGCAAAAAGACAAACTATAATTTCTTGCGTAAACTTTTTTGTGAGAAATGTCAGAATTTTTTATGTTGAAATGTATTTTAAGGATTCCAAGGAAAAGTTACAGCTTACAGTAAATTATTCACAATAATCATTACGATATTTATCGATAATTACTTAGATGGGTTTTAGATAACTTAAATAAGAGAGTTATCTTTTATAATATTTAAATTTCATATTTTCATTAAATTCAAATTAATTCGTTAAACTTAAAAGTAAGTATAAGCTTGGAGGTTTATACGCAGGGTGGGTATCGACGATATTTTATATGGTTTCGACAATGTCTTACAGAAAATAATTTTTTTTTTTTAAAGCAATTTACCAAAATTTTCCTTGTGCAAATTATATCACATTTTTACAGAACATTTCCTCCTTATTAATATTTTGTTCAAAATGTGTTCTTTGTTCAAACCTAAGTTCTTCTTCGACAAAACTTTTATAAAAAATTTGATCTGTTTCTTATGGAAAGTGATATCTGATTATTTTATAGAAAATTTTAGAAAAAAAAAACAGAAATATTTGTCAAAATTTTCTTCCAAAAATTTACTAGAATTCTCCATACGGAAAAGGTCATCACATTTTTTGCATAGGCAATTTTATCCGAAATGTGTAATCTATCCTATAGAAGATTTTTTCCGAAAATTCCTTACAGGAAATTTCA
The DNA here is from genome assembly GCA_019455685.1 of Philornis downsi. Lineage (NCBI taxonomy): Eukaryota > Metazoa > Arthropoda > Insecta > Diptera > Muscidae > Philornis > Philornis downsi. The sequence continues at coordinate 1,364,966 of JAHXMU010000035.1, read as the reverse complement.
TATGAATTTTTCCTATAGAAAATTTAGTCAATATTTGTTTTATTCAAAATATTTTTTGGACATTTTTTCTAAACATTTAAGAAAAATATTTTTGTTAGAATTTTTCTGTCAAATTTTTAAGAATAGAAATATTTGTCAGAGTTTTCTTCTAAAAAATTTACTAGAATTCTTTGTACGGAAAAGGTTATCACATTTTTTGCATAGGCAATTTTATCCGAAATGTGTAATCTGTTCCATAGAATATAATAATAATAAAACAAGTAAAAATTTTAAATTTCCTAGGAGCTCGAAATCAATGCGCACCACAAAGAAACAATATTGTAAAGCACTTGCTAAAACATATTTTGTGTTTGACAGCTCACAGCTGATGATCAGCTGATCGTAGAGCTTATATTTGTCAGAGTTTTCTTCTAAAAAAATTTACTAGAATTCTTTGTACGGAAAAGGTTATCACATTTTTTGCATAGGCAATTTTACCCGAAATGTGTAATCTATCCTATAGAAGATTTTTCCCAAAAATTCCTTATAAGAAGTTTCATACGAATTTTTCCTATAGAAAATTTAGTTAATATTTGTTCTATTCAAAATATTTTTTGGGATTTTTTTCTAAACTTTTAAGAAAAAATATTTTTGCGAGAATTTTTTTAACAGATTTTTGCGAGCGGCAACATTTGTCAGAATTTTCTTCTAAAAAGCTTTACTAGAATCTGTACGGAAAAAGTTATCACATGTTTTGCACAGGTTATTTTATCCGAACTGTAATCTATCTATAGATTTTTTCCTAAAATTCCTTATAGGAAATTTCATATGAATTTTTCCAAAGAAAATTTAGTCAATATGTTCTGTTGTTGTTGTTCTGTTCAAAATATTTTTTTAAAAATTTTTTCCAAACTTTTAAGAAAAATATTTTTGTCAAAAATTTTCTGACAGAATCTTTCCTTACTGAAAATGTTCAATTTTTTATACTAGAAATTTTTGTCTCAATCTTTTTAGAGAAAACTTTGCCCAAAATGTTATTATACAGTATTTACACAACATTTTCTTCATAAATATGTATATTATGCAATGTTATATGATATGATCTCAGTATATTATAGGAAATATTTTCCAACTTCGTTTAATCAGAATTTTTCTTATAGAAAATATCTGAATTTTTATTATAGAAAATTTTGCTCGTGTTTTCTTAGAGAACATTTTGTTCAAATTATTCTAATAAAGTGCATAATATATATTTTTATTCAAATGGCATCAGTAGTTGTCCATAGAAAATGTGATCAAAATTCTACCAGAAATGTCAAAAGGAAATTTCTAAATAATATTGCCAGAAATTAAATTTGTTAGAATTATTTATGCAAAATGTCATTAAATTTGTTCTTATTGAACATTTTTTATAGATGATCTTACCAACATTCTTATTAAAGATTTTCTTTGGAAGACATATGTATAAGAAATTTGTCCGTACTTTCCTATAAAAAATATATTCAAGTTTTGTAATAATAATTTTTTTTATAGAATATTAAAGAAAAATCATTTAGGAAGATTAATTAACATCTTGTAGAAAGTTTAACATTTTCAAAACACTTGTTTTCGTGTTTCTTCAAGTTCAAGATCAGTTTAACTTTTTTGCGAATTGTAAGTTGAGAGTTTCAAATGCATAAGATTTGACAAACTGTTCGCAATCATTATACCATGTCTGCTGATGAGGAGTCGTGATTGGATCCGGAATATCTATTCAGACAGCTAAAAATTTTGAAATCATCATTCTGCCAAAACTTCCTTTACTGAATCAAGTTTTGTGAAAACCTAAACTGGTCTTGAGCTTGAAGAAACATAACAAAGTTCTACTACATAGACTGAACTAAACGAACAATATTTCTAAATATTTCAGCAAAAAAAATTCGTCAAAAATTTTCTGATAAAAATTTTGTATACTCGTAAAAGTTTTCAAACTTTTTCTAAAAACTTACTTCTTTAGAAATGTTACTTTCGGAGTATTTATTTTTTATTTTTTTGTTATCAAATATTTAATTTTTCTTATAGAAAAAATGGTTGCATTTCTTACTAGAAAATTAAGCCAACAATTTTCCTTTTAAGAATATGTTTTGGAAAATTTTTACCTTTTCGTCGAAAACTCGGTACGAATTTCTGGCAGAAATTTTTACAGTACAAACTTTTCGTTATCCTGCGAGTGATATTTTCCAGCTGGAAAATAATAAATACATATATGTATTCTGCAACTTGCTTGAATTAAACTTTTCGCGAAAAAATGTCTTACTGTAGAGATCAGGAAAATTTGTTTAGTACTATTCAGTAAAACTGGTTTAAAACAGAGTCAATAATACTGAAATAAATGTTTTCACGTGAAAGAACTTCGTACCAGGTCATAGGGAATATGGGCAGGGTTTACAGTAAGTTTAAAAAATTTCTACTACGGATTGCCAGAATTTAATCGAAAGTTTCTGTAAAACCAAATATTCAAAACTAATTACAAAATATATTTTAGTTTTGTTTTTATTTCCTAATAGTAAAATTAGATAGTTTCTAAAAAAATGCATTTCATTTTATAGCTTTTATTTCTAGAATTGTCATAAAATTAGTTATTATCGACACGATATTATACAAATTTTACGAATTTTGTAAGCAAAACTTGTCAACATTTTTCTAAAACAATGTTCTGTTATACTGGCAACCCTGGTTAGAATTTAGTAAACAACTTTTTTCGCACGCAGTTTTTGTTGTTTTATGTCATCAGAGAAAATATAAACAGAGAGTAAAGTAAAAAGCTTTTACTGTAAGCTTTTTCTCCACGTAATGTTGCCAGATCAATCTGCTAATAAATTATATATGAGTCGGAATAATGATGATAATAATATTCATATGTACTATCGATGGGTGATACAAAGAAAAAGAATAGTGGTTGCACATTTAAAGAAATCGGTACTTGATTTCCTATAAACTAAACTATTCAAATTGCTTTTATTAGTTGATATCAAAAATTTTTTTGGCGGAATTGTAAATAAATGTTATTATTTTCAAACTCTTGTGGTGAAAACAAATATAAAATAATTTCGAATGCAGACAAAATGACCTCCCTTTTTTTTGAACATCAACTGCGCAAATGTAATATAAACTTTAAAACTTAAATAAAAAAAAATTATCGCTAATATTCTTTTAGTATAGAAAAGTGTTTTCCAAGCCAACATTTCTAAAGTATCGGTACAAAAAAGTACCTTGAAAAATTCTTCGTAGACAATTGGACGATATTTGTAAAAGTTATTTTAATAGAAACGTTTTATAAAAGATACCTTGGAAGACACTTTTCTTCTATATAATATACTGGAGGATGGTTTCCATTTAGGATAGGATGGAACAGATTTCTCACAACGAAATGTATCTAGGAAGATTTTTCATCTAAGTAAATGTATTGGAAGACAACTTTTATATAAAAAGATGTCTTGGTAGTCATTTCTCACTCCTCTATATATATATCAAATGATCCCTTTTCTACGGAGAAGTATCTCTCAAGTCACTTTTTTTATTAATGGTGTTTTCGTATACTCCACGATACTGTTGTACTAAAAAGTGTCCTCCATGACACTTCTCTATATAATTTTCTGTTGGAAAGTTTCCTCCACGACACTTTTGAAAAGTTTCCTCCACGACACTTTTGAAAAGTTTCCTGCATGATACTTTTCTATAAGTGTCCTCCATGACAAATTTCATTATGAATAATGTCCTCAATGACACTTTTCTATATAGAAAATGTCCTACATGACATCTTTCTGGATGAAAAGTTTCCACTCTACTGCGATTTTCTATACGAAAAGAAAATTGTCCTCTATGAAAAGTTTTAAATATGAAGTTCATAGCAGTGGGGAAACACTTTAGTGGAGTATATACTTATATATTTTTCAGGCGCTCATACTAATTGTGTGTCTGGTTATTAAAAAATACCCATTTTCAGGGGACAGACTGGCAAAGTCGATATGTTATGCATAAGAAGAAGACATTTTTGGCACGTTCACAATGGATCGCAGGCATTACAAACAAGCGAAATTTGCAATAAACTTGCGTATACAAGAACTGGGCCGAAATTTAGAATAATGGGAAGCTTTGTTGTTTTTGTCAACAATCGAAGTAGTTATTCATTAAGATCAATACACGTACGCTGTTTTACCGACCGACCTAATTGCTGGCGTGCTTACTGAAAAATGCTAAAAAAAATATGGATTTTTAGTAGATAAGTGGCGATGAGGCAGCACATCGTCGACAATACCACATAAGCAAGTTGTCCACTTCTTAACCTGTATCCACCAATTAACAACAATATACTTTGGCAATTGAGAAATTCGGGAAGGAACCATCCCAGGTCATAAACTAATCCAATGGATTAGATTAGGTCTATTAATTTCCATTGATCTCCTGATGTAAAAAGATCAGTTTGAACTAAACTTATTTCAACGCTAGGAAAAATGTAAATATGTATTTTTTGAGCTGGGTCATTACTAAGGAATGAGACAATCAAAAACAAAATCAAGTGTAGAGCTGTTTAGAACACATTCTTTACCACACCATTTGTTACCGCCAGTTGTAAGTATCATACCTAAAAATATGTGAACTTAAAGGGCATCAGAGATTTAGGGTATATTTCAATGTATTCCCAATTAAATAATCAAAATTCTGCACCATTTAAGAAGTGAATTTAAGCTTCGGCAACTCTGTCTTTCTCTCTAGCATAGCTTTAACGAGAGACTAGAGAGAGTAACAAAAATAGTAACACATTGTAATTAATTTATTGTAATAATTACATCTTTCGATGCATATAAACAAAACGGAGAATAATTGGGCATGACAAAGTACACAAAAACAAAACAAAAAAAAAAAAAAACAAGATAAAAACTTAAATGCTAATTGAATGACTACAAAAAGGGGCAAGGTGACAAAAATCAAGAATAAGACACGATGAACAATTAACAAGCGGCAACTTACCCCTTTCGCGAAACAATTCCTGATAGTCGGTGAGATTACTCTCCTCCAGCCATTGGTCAACTGTGGGCAGGGTCGGGTCGGCACCAAAGCCATACTCCACAATCGTAGGGAACTCATGCCAGAACAGTATAGTTAGTTTGAGCAGCGATATTGTAAACATTAAACTAAGTCCGATTGCTACCAAAACTTTCATGGTACTAATGAGCATAGTCACGCGTATTTCGTGGTGGGAACAATGCGCTCACTACTACAAGGTGGGTTTGGACGGACGGGCGTTTTGCAAAAGGGGCGGAACGAGAAGTTGAACGACTTTCAACAAATCGACTACAACGAGCGCGAAGTTGATTGAAGCAACAGTCGATTAATTTGTTTGCTATTTATTTAAATGCACTTTGTCCTAGACGCTTTGTCTATCTGTATCGCACGCGATTTGGAGCAACACATTTGCACACACTCCGTGTTGATTAATGCGGGAAGTTCATAAAGTTAAATATTCCGGTTATACTCGTATTTTGGTTTTGTTGTGCAAATCCCAAAGAAGAAAATGGAAGAGCTCCAGATGATGTACTGATATTCGAAGGAAATGTGAACGACAATGATGGTTGTGTTTGTATATATATATATGTATATATGTATATACGTTTAAATAAATCCTAGGAAATCCCTTTTCCGTTTATTTCTATACAGTTGCTTCTTTCCTCTGCTCTAGAAACTGACACTTGAAAGAAATTGATTTTCATTTAATTTATGGACTCTTCTTAGTTTCAGGTCCTTCCGTTTATCATGCTTCGCAGTCTCTTGCAGTTTTATTTATTATCACCACACACATGTTTTCCTTCGACGTCGCTTTACTTCCTTCCGTCTTTACACCATTACCGTTAGACGCGATACCGTTAGAATATTTGTTTATGCTCACTCTGTCGCCTGCTGCCGCAATGTGAATGTGATGGTTTCTTCTCGATTGATGTGTGTTTTGCACATTGAATTTGACGCCTCTCTAAACAAATCTAGTGGTAGCACGTGGTTGCCAGATTGGGGGTGTTGGTTGTATCGTTTATTTTGTTATACAAACAAATTCTCACTACATTCTGAATACGGAGAGGTGGAAAGAACTATTCACAAGCATTTAGTTGGCCGCATTTACGTTCAGACCCGGCTCTCTAAATATTAGTGAAGCGGAATAACCAGCGTTTATATTAAAGTTTTTGGAATAATTTTAGTTAGGCTGATAAAAATCTATGTGCCATTTTTGTAAATATTTGTTGATGGAATAAAGAACAAACAAAACTGAAGAAGAAGTACATAATTTTGTTAGTATAAACACGCACTAAGTGCCGGAAGAGTCTGGTGAATTGCTTGATTTTTATCAAATGTTGTTGTTTTGTCAAATCTCACAATGACTTAATGAACCATTCTTAGAAACTGTAGATGGCTCATTTGACTTACCCAAGTCGGTCAATTTATATGGGAGATAACTTCAAAGAAACGGCTCAATAATCTGTTTTCATTCTCAGACTTAAGCACACTTGATGTTTGCCAAATTTGACTAAGTTTATTGCATTTTAATGGAAGACATGAACATAAGAATTTGTAAGTTAAATCAAACATTTATATGGGAGAGAGCATGGTTACTCGTTAGATTTTTTTTCAGATTTTATCATGCTTCATAAAACAATACAATTGATACAATCAACACTATTGCAGATTAGCTGTCATAAATTACAGAGGAAGGTTCGAATTAAGAAAACTTGGGAATTTGTATGCTGGTACCCGAAGAAGGTAATTTGACGAAAATTACTTTTCACCTATAATTTAGAATTAATACGCACTCACTATACGAGTATATTCACAATTTGGCCTTTCATTATATTTTTTACCATTTAATACAACTGGAAATGATGTAATCGTTTGCAACGCTGCTTTCCGTATCCGTCGTACAAATAATCTTAAACCCTGCCATATTACTTTTATAACAGCTTTCATGCATTAAAACTGAACAAAAAATCATATCTCTCAATTCAAGATAAGGCGGGAGATTGCCCAACACATTCTGGTGCTTCCAAAGGAAGATAATCTCCTATATATTATATTTGTATTTTATTTAAATCTAGGTACTGATTTATCTACGATTTCCTCACTGGTTTTGGTTATTTTCGTACTTCCAATAAGATGTTTGCTACGAATTGGTCCCTCGTAGTCTCCATTGTAAGTGCTGTATTAGACACCAGACTCATTCCAAGAATTTGTATCATAAAAATCGCTACCTTGCCTATTCATCTGGCACCTCATTTCCTGAGCCACCTAAGCTCTATGTTTATGGAGTATGAGAATGTTTAACATTACGTGCAAAAATCTCTCATAACCCAACTGACGTTTGCTATTGCTCCATGCTCCAGTGCTTCATTCGCTCATTTGTTGTGACAGCTTTTTCTGGGGGTGAGTGGGTGATTCTTGAGTAGTACATTTCGCACGTACAGATGAGTTAACGTACACTGACTGTGTTTGACAACATTGCAAGTAAATCCGAAGAACGTTGCGCGGCTGTGTTGTAACGCAGTGTGAGTGAGCTGTGATAACAATGGCAATAACCAAAAGCTCATGTCGTTTTACTCTCTTCCCAAATTTGCTCTCAGAAACAATTGTTGCCGTAATGATACTTTACTAACCAATAGCTGGCTGATTACAAGTGAATGTCAAAAACGGGTCTCCTATTAATTTTACATGAGTGGTGTTCGAGGGGGTGCCTTGTCATATGTACTCGTACACGTATGTATGTCGATATTTCTGTAAGACATTATAATTAAGTATTAACAACCACTTGGAAAGTTTATAATGACGTGGGGTAACGACGGGAGATTGGGGAGGCTTTGCTTACGCATGGTTGTGTATGACAGACTAATTGGCACTACACCATTGTATCCAGTTTGGGGCGACATATTTTAAGACGTGACAAGAAATATTGAAACGATCTTATAAAAATTAAAAATGAAGAATTGTGGAAGGTTGAGTAAGTGAAAAATTTAACAACAGTTTTATATTTTATTGAGACAACAGAGGCATTACATTACAGTTGGTCAATGTAGTGAGTATTACACCCGGTAGATATGACATTATTTATTTTCTGCCCGATGTTACTGCAGTCTTCTCATTTATTGAGAAGGAATCGGGCAAAGTGTGTCTGCTGGCGAACAAGGACAAAATAAATTTATTTGTTTGGAAGAAAAAAATTAATCTGGTGGATAAATGTATTTGTTATGTTGTCCAAAATCATTGTCAGTTTTTTCAGGGTCGGGGCTTAGCACTCCCCTTGCTACGCTTATGGAACTAATCGAAGGCGAAGAGCTAGCTGGATAAACGTGAACCTCTACCGATGAAAGTCACGTCTAATATATCCAAGATTTGGTGTACAAAAAACGATCAACACTTAGGAACCTTGATGCCTGCTTTCCAAGATGATCAGCCGTCTCCACTTTAAAGGATATTTTGGTTCAAATCTCGACAAGGTTATGCTGACATTTTTCTTGGATTATTATGGTTTGTGTGTTATGAGTTTCTTCTGCTTTTCCAAACCGAGGACTATCATTTGCGTAAAGTTACTTCTGAAATTGGACGGCTTAATGGGCATACAACACTTGGTTTTGGCTGCCATGTTAATAAACAAAATCTCCCCATCTGCTGATCGGAGAACCCGTGCATGAGTCGATAGGTCAAGACATCCCTCGCCGTTGTGGAGGAAAAAAATTGGGGCAGTCTGTTTTCGCATACTTCTTTAGGCGACGGTTTGAGCCGATTCGACTACCACCTTTTTCGCTCGGTGTTGTCATAAGCGACCCACCTGTCACCGCCAGTCACTATTTGCTTTAGAAATGTGTCGATTTTATTTATTTTTTTATTTTATTTCTTTTTTTTATTTTTCCAAAAAACAGTATTAAAGCCAAAAATTCGTATTGCACAGATATAAATTCCTGAGTATCTATAACACTCTTAAATCTATTTAAATAGATCTATAAATATATACATATATATAAATTAATATTATCACCAACGTTGGCTCCACAGCCGTAATTACAAAAAGAAAAAAATAATATTAAACAAATTAAAATGAAAGTTATATCGATCCTAATTAGTAACAATGGTATACGAAGTCATGCAGTTATTAAATTTCCATTGAAGAAAAGTGTACAAAAATTTTTGAACGAAAAACATTGTTAGAATAAGAGAATACTCTTAAGTCATTAGGCAAATGGTTCCAATATTAAGCAATCCTAATAAGGAAAGATCTCTCAAATGCTGAAATATTTTTTTTTTTTTTGTAATTTTGTTGTAATTTAGCAGCAATTTGCAGATGGAAATGCGGTACATGAGGATTTATTTCTACATATTAAATTAATTATTAAATTATTAAATAATTTCTACATATAAAAAGATTGCCTAATAATGGGTTATCCATTTTTCAGTTTCAAAATTAAAGTTAAAAAAAAAACACACACACACACATAAAGTTATTATTTCGATGAAACTTTTATTTCATTATAATGCTCGGACCTTGCCAGTATGTACGACCGCCTCTGGATTAGTTGCAGCGGTGGATCCTTTTAAGGTTCCTCTAGCGCCATTTTAGAAAAAATTCGGCCCAATGACACCTCTAGACCTCTAGGCGCACCAAAGAGCCACTTTTTCCGGATGCAACGGCTATTTCGCAATCACTTCTGGGTTTTCCGAGCCCCATATGCGACAATTTAGCTTTGACGTGGCTACCGAGTTAGAAATGAGCTTCATCGCTGAAGAAGATTTTGCACGATTGGAAGCCCATGTTTGAATCATCACTTTTGTAGTAAGTTTACACTATTTTAACGCATTCTTCGGTTGCTAAACGATCCATATTCGTAAATGGCAAACCTTTCACTAAATAAATAACACTTCTGATGACAGGTATTTAACAGCTGACAATGTTGCCTGACCTGCGGTTTTGAAACCACTAAATGGGTAATCCAATTTTTTTTTAAAAATTCTTTTTCGAATTTTAAGAATGTTGTCAAAGATATCTAAACATTGAAAAAATTATGAATAACAAATCTTTGGAAATTTCCAGAAAGTGAATGTCTCAAACTATATATTTAAAATGAGAAGAATTTTAATGAGAAGAAATTTTCATTTCTCCATATTATTTCAGAAGTTTCTATATTTGTTAGTTTAAAACTTTTCACAAAATCTAAATCTAAAACCGAACTTTCTGGATGCATTGAGAAGTTTCCGTAAGTTTGAAGATTACCTTTAAAATGCCTGGATGTTCCTACAGAAATTATTCAGTTGTTCTACTCTGTTTTTACTTAAAAAAGTAGAAACTACGAAATGTAGATTTGTCACTCGCTGTTGCTGAGAGATAAGACACTTGCAATTACAACTTCAACCATTTATTATGGATAATGGTGCTTTTTTCGTACGCCCTCATCCATATTTTAGCCCATAGAACTGGGAAAATTTCAAAATTCCATTCTTGTCGCACGTTTTGATAAGTAGTATTTAGTCCTTTAATATGACCGATTTGAAATGTTTCATATTATATGTATATGAAGACTGTGAATAGCCATTTTCCAGATAATTATAGTTCGATCTATCAGTAATATTTTATACGTGGGCGGTCCCAAATTAGCTGATTTGACGTGTAGATGTTTGAAAAAAAAAATATTTTGGTTAAAGGAGGCAACCTTATAAGTCATATGTTTTAAGTTTCAAGGCGCACGTTGTTTATTATTTTTATTTGAACCATCAAGAGTAAACGATCTTAGTGAATTGGGAACATGGAAATAATTGGTCGCCGTTATGTAATTCAATATTTCTATTTGAAAGGTCTCAGTACAACTTATGACAAAGCCGAGCTAAATTCTACTCTGGGAGAGTCTGCTTCTTCGTCTACGACTGTAAAATATAGAGTATCAGAGTTTCAACGAGGCCGTACGAACTGTCAAGACTAACGCCGTAGTGGTCGACCAATTAAGGTGCTTACGTCAGACACGACTAAGGAAATCCACTAAATATTTAATTCAAAAAGTGATATGCATCGTATATTGACCGAAGATTTGAAGATGAGAAAGCTGTGTGTAAGATTACTTTCGATATAGCAAAAATGCAATGTACTAGAATGGGTGAGTTGTGTCCAAAGAAGGCGGTTCCATTTCCAGGCAAGGTCATGGCGTCCCAAGAATCATCTGTGAAAGTTATGAGAATACTATTCTTATGGAATGACTTCTCCTTTTTTACTGGGAATAAAATTAGATATTGGACTATTAATTTCTCTACACAAAAATTTAAATGTTTGAAGTTTTCGTGCGAATAACAACTTAGTTGTAATTTGTGAAAACTTCTTTAAGCTATTTCGCAACAAAATTAAAAGGGTTTTGACCTAATGCCGCATGTATTATGAACTTGACAATTATGATTCTGAATCTGACTGTTCTCGAGAATTTGGAAATTCTTTAATCCATTCACAGAGTCATTCTTTCAACGCGGCATAAACTTTTCTTGAGATATATTATAAACATTTTTTTATGAGAAATCACGAATAATATGATAAAAGAGGTAGGAATAACATACTTAGCGAAAACAGCCAAAAGTAGTCTAAAAAATTTACGAAAAACCATAAAGAAAGCTTAAAGCTAAATCGAAAATTTTCCGTTAAACAGGTCGAAAAGAAAATAAATTTAGCGGGGAAAAGCTAAATTGACGACAAAAATTGTTCCCGCTGTACAGATCAATAAAAACTAAATTTAGTGCGAAAGAAGCTAAATTAACAACATTGCTGGGTACTTTGACCTATTCTTTGTGGGTGTTACATTTTTGGTCGTATTGAAGCAAAAGTATACAAAATTGTTTAATTTTCGAAATGAAAAATTGAAGTTTCCATAGTTAATCGAAATTAACGCTGTTTTATCAATAATAATAATATTTCATTCTGTCATAACAAAAATGTGTAAATTATAATGCAATACGTTCATTTTACATATAGCTTCAATATTTCACCTTAACACTGGGTCAAACCAATAAATTCCCTACGTAAATTACAAAAATTTCCTTAACACACTGAAAATTTCTTAGCAATGTGGCATCTTTGCAAAATAACCACAAAACGAAACAGAAGATAGCGCGAAGCTTTGTAGTTCTATTTTTAGCTCATGCTTTTGTTTTAGTACAGACATACACCACCAAAAGCTTACGTATCTGAGTAAGAGACATCTTCAGAAAGCTCATTTCTTTAGTAGGCTTTTGTTTTCGCTTCCTCTGCTTCTGTGTTTGTTGTTACCGCTAATATGGGTACGACAATGTTTCATCCTGAATGGAAAAGCAAAAAGAAACAAATGTAAAACTACTGTGTATTTATGCTGTGAATTGACCTTAGATATATACATATATAATATATATGCGGTTGGTTCTACGGGCAACAAATTCTTTAGTTCAAAATACTGAAGTTAAAACCGAGAACCAGGTCCCACCGAGACTTGAACTCGGATCGCAGGATTCAGAGTCCTGAATGCTAACCATTACACCATGGAACCGGTTGCGGACACCGCAATAAATTTGCGACAGCATCTTTTTGCGCTTCAATTACAAAAGGGTGAGGAAGGTGGAGGCAATGAGTTACGACAAATTGTATAGAGTTGCCATGTATTAAATATTGCTATATTCTTAAAAAGGTGCAAAGATATCATATTTACCATTTTGCACCAGAGTTAAAAGCCGACCGATTAGGTTCAGTCCATCATCTATGCTTTGGTGAAATTTTTGTGAGGACTTTATTAACCATAGAAAGGCATTCGTTCGTTGAAATAGTGAGCATAGTTTTAGTCGGACTTTTTAAAAAAGGACGAAAAGGATCTTTGGAAAACCGAGGTTTATTTTTCAACGATACACCGTACAATACACCTTTTCGTTGAATTGTAATCAAACCCAACATTTAAATATTCCATTTCAAATTTTGTAATTATTTAAGAGCTTTCAGTAGTCACTAAATTTATATGTATTTTTAAATAAGGACGAAGAGACTCTTTGGAAAGCTGCGACAAAAGGTATCAGAGGACAACCACATTATATTTATGGAAGATTTTGTATGTAAATTTAGCATTGAAATTCACTTTTGTGAAATTGCTTTGCAAAAAAGAACATTTCAAAATAGGCGACAGGCGTTTTCTGTCTTCTGTAAAATTTAGTAAGAGTGATACGAGGTGTGTTCAAAAAATAAAGTGAATTTTCAAATTTAGCGGGCTACGTACATTCGACTTTCGATTATAATTTTTTTTTTATGTGTTGGTACACTCGTTTCGAAGATATGTTGACTGACGTTTTTATCTATATAGCATGTTTAGTTTGTTTGCGAGATACATAAATAAGACAAGTATTTTGCGTGTTTGGCAATTTTTTGCTATCGAAAAAAATAGATCAAAAAAGTTGCTTCAAAATTTTGTGTAAAAATTTGAATTAAATGCTCAAAAACACTTGAACTGTTGACAGTGGTATACGGTGAGAGTACTCTGAGTCAAAAAAATGTTTACAAGTGATATAAGCTTTTCACAGAAAGTCGAGAAGATGTGAATGATGACGCTCGCTCTGGACGCCCCAGCACATCTATAACCGATGAAAATTTTAAGAAAGTGAAGAAAATTGTTATGGAGAATCGTCGAAACACAATTAGAGAAGTTGCTGAGGATATGGGTATTTCGGTTGGCTCATGCCATGCAATCTTTTCGGAAATTTTGAGCATGAAGCGTGTGGCAGCGAAGTTCGTTCCAAAATTGCGGAATTTTGACCAAAAATAATGTCGCATGTGCATCGCTCAGGAATTGTTGAATGACGTCAACGATGATCCGGATTTGCTCAAAAGGGTCATGACTGGTGACGAATCGTGGGCATATGGTTATGATATCGAAACCAAAGCCCAATCGTCTCAATGGAAGAGTCCAGGAGAGCCAAAGAAAAAAAAGCACGCCAAGTTCGATGAAATGTCAAGGTTTTGCTCAGTGTTTTCTTCGATTACCACGGCGTAGTGCATCAGGAGTTCTTATCATAAGGTCGTACGGTAAATGAGGAGTATTACTTTGAAGTTATGCGCCGTTTTCATGAAGCAGTACGAAAAAAATTCCGGAAATTTTGGGGGAACAAAATTCATGGCTTTTGCATCATGATAATCACTCATCTTTGCTTGTCAGAAATTATTTGGCTAAAAACAACACCGCTTAGCCACCATATTCACCAGATTTAGCCCGCTGCGACTTTTTCCTGTTGCCATGATTGAAGAGACCCATGAAAGCACAGCGTTTTGCGACGATTGAGGAGATAAAAACCGAATCGCCGAACACGCAAAATACTTCTCATCTTATTTATGCCTCTCACAAACAAACTAAACATGCTATATGGATAAAACCGTCAACATATCTACGAAATGAGTGTACCAACATAAAAAAAATAATATTGATCGAAAGTCGAATGTACGTAGAACGGGAAATTTGAAAATTCACCTTAGTTTTTGAACACACCTTGTATGTTATGAGAAGCAAAAGTTATAATCTGTAAATTGATGCCTTGTCGCTAGGTATGAGACCACAAATCTGGCATTCCTCGAACAAACAGATGCACAAATTAAAACTTTAAGGCACTAAAATCTATAAATCCGGTAATTTTCTCAGTTTTCTTATAACATGAATTAGTAGAATATACGAGTATAAGCTAAAAAATATCAAGTCAAATTGGAAGTTCGTTTTTCTGCGAGAAATCGATGATTTTACCATATCCTTGTGTAAATAATGCAATCACCTGAAAAATATTTTGTTGCTATACGAGTATATCTCTTTATCTATATATAGAAATTACACAAAAATTCCTTTAAATTCCGCACTTTTGTACCTGATTTTCTCTTCACATGTAAAATTTATGGTAGCCCAAATGCCATACTATGTCTTGCTGTAGACAACACAAGATGTGCGCTATCTTTCCGTTTACACATCTTTATCGAAACATAATATTGACAATTGCGTTAATTCATAACGAATTTGTAAAATCAATCAAATCAACTTAAAATATTCACATTCTAGACAATAAAATAATCTCAATCGTAAACATCACACCGCATCAGATGAATACCAAATAAGGTGGGATGGCAGTGGGGAATTCATTGATGATATGATTCTATTAAAATTCGACAAAAATTTCGCATCTCATTAAGTCGTTTTTAAAAGCAAATAAAAAGAAGTTCTGAAAATAATACAACAATTGTAGTATAAATATTCTGTCGACCATTAAGAAATTAAACAGTTCTACTTTAAACTTCAACAGGTTTAGAACGAATTACTCCAAACTCAAAATGTTCAAAATCGTAAGTCGACTACAATCGATCAAAAGAATATCGATTAATGTAATCTATTTTTAGTTCTTCTTGTTGTTCGCCGCCTTATTGGCTGTCGTGTCTGCATTGCCTTCTCCAGTGGCTAACCCTGACCCAGCTCCACAGCCACAAGTATTCTATGGTGGTTATCCTGCAGTCTATAGCTATGGTTATCCTGGCGTCTACTATGGCTGAAAATTTAGAAAGTTTCTTGTGAAATGGTGTATTTTTTTTGTTTAAATTTGTGTTATATTATAAATGTTTAATAAGCAAGCAATTCTTATTTTTTGAAACAAAATTCTTTTTGGATTTTTCGGACTCATATGAGTCTCACGGGAAATTTTTATAGTTATGTTGCATAAACAGGACACATACTATAGTGTTCAGAAACTAAGGCCAAGTGTCGATTTAAGTTACTCGGGTATTTGAGTCTTAGGAATATTTGTGTTTCTAAGTTGGCAGCTCTAAGACAGACATCAATGTCAAACTAGCTATCTCCGATACCGATGAGAGTGGTGGTTAACAAATCCTAGATATGGTGTTCAAAAACCGTTGATTAACAACTGGGAGCCTTGCTGATAATGTTAGCATTTCAAAGGGATCAGTTAACTCTATTTAAAAATATATTTTGGGCTTCAGATATCGATTGGTACCAAAAGGACTCAATTGCGTTAGAATTTGCGAAAAATTCTGGCTACGCCCACCACATAAAACGTATTATTAAGGGAGATGAAACCAGGTTCTGCACTTATGATCCAGGAAAAATTAGAACGATCGACTGAATATCGTACCAAAGGTGAAGGAAGGCCGAAAAGATTACTCGAAAAACAAGATTACATTGATAGTTCTCTTAATTTGTCGTGATTATGTGCATTATGAGCCTCTGGTACTGGGCCAAGCTTTCAACAAGGAATATTGTTTGACTGCTATGTGCCGTGTTTGCCTAAAGATGTTTCCAAAAAAAGTTGGACAGACTAACTCTTGTATCTTAAATTAAAAGGACAAATAATACAACTCCCTTCGGATACGTGTTATGCCTTGATAACATTAACAAACTGTAATAGCAGATTTCAAGCTAGAATAACTACGCTTGATGAAATGAGAAATGTCATATCCATTTTAATATCGGGAAAAAGTCCGGATCATGATAACATTTTGGCAAAAATTCTTAAGATATGTGCTGATACTGTGACTCCACGTTTGGTTAACATCTTTAATGATACAATTTATACTTCAGTATAAATTATATACAGGGTGGCGCAATAGAACGTGCATATTTAAAAAATAGATTAAAAAATAAATACAAAAGGTATGGTTAAAATAAATCTAAGGCATTGTAGAGTAATAAATGGAGTTTATTTTTTAAAAATAACATTATCTAAATGGTGACCCTCTCCACGACGGCACTCTAACCGCAAACGAAAATTATTGAAAACTTTCTTCAGTAATACTGGTGTAATGGCTGCCATTTCATCACGGATATTCTCCTTAAGCTGAACGATGTTTCTTGGATTATTACTGTAGACTTTGTGTTTGAGGTATCCCCACAAAAAAAAGTCAAGAGGCGTCAAGTCTGGACTACGTGGGGGCCATGGGATATCACCTCTTTTCGAAATCAGTCTGCCAGGGAACATCTGCTTCACCACCACCATGGAGTTATTTGATGTGTGACAGGTAGCTCCATCTTGTTGGAACCAAGTTCTGGAATTCACTATTCTTGAACTTTCAATTTCTGGAGCCAAAAATCCGTCCAACATCTCAACATAGCGTTCCGTATTAACCGTGACGTTTTGGCCCCGCGCATTTTCGAAGAAAAAAGGACCAATTATTCCTCTGCCAGATTGCTGCCCATACTGTCACTTTAGGACTATGCAATGGTTTCTGGTGTTTGATTTTGGGATTTTCACTGTTCCAGTAATGACAATTTTGACGGTTTACGAACCCATTCATAAGGAAATGAGCCTCGTCACAGAGAAAAGGATATTGTCAAAATTGGAAAATCGATTAAGCATTTCATTAGCAAATGCGAGCCTTGCTATGAAGTCATACTTTTTCAATTCTTGTGTTAATTGCAGCTTATATGGATGCAGTTTAAGATCCAATGTTAAAAGTCGTTGCAAACTTCGTCGCGATGATTGTAAGACAGACGATCTCTTCCGAGTCGACTTTTTTAGATTTCCTCGTACTGGCTCCATAACTCTCTCAACATTGTCTTCGGTCCTAGATGTTCTTGGGCGACCATTTGCTTGTGGTTTAAATGTTGAACCGGTCTCTTTAAAACGCTTTACCCATATTTTAATTAAATTGGCACTCGGAGCTTCACTAATTCGCCGTAGTCCATATTCAGCACAATATAGTCGCCTAATGGCAATATATGAACGAGAGTTCTCGTAAAAAGCGCGCACGCAAAATGCGCGACCCTTCCCGTCGAAGTGATTCATAGCGACTAAAACTCCATGAGCCCGCCAATCCAACGATGTAGGCGCCCCCCCGCCCGCGGCTTTTCTACCCCGCAAAAAAAGATGATGCAATATGCACGTTCTATTGCGCCACCCTGTATATATTTTATGGTATGCGTGACAAAGAACCTTTTCTCTTAAAAAACAATTTGATAAAATGACTACAATTTGTACAAATTGTTAATAGTAAAAGTACTTTGAAACTAGTGGAGCATGGAGTCCCCCAGGGAAGTGTATTGGGTCCCTTGTTATTTTCTCTGTATGTATATAAATGACTTGAAAAATATTGACTTATCAGTTAAAATGTTTGTATACGCTGATGATATTGCCATTTTTTATCCATATAAATAGGAAGTGGGTGTGAAGCCTTACATAGAACGAGGAGCAAGTCTATTAATAGAGTATTTGCGTATTAATAAACTTTCCTTAATCCAAATAAAACGAAATTGATAAAATTTAGGCCACATTGTCGGTTCAACGGCCACTTTATTATATACGTAGATGGGGAAAAAATTCCAGAAGTTAATTCAGTTAAATATTTGGGATTATATTTTCAAAATAATCTTTCTTGGACATATAGAGTATCTGAAGTCTACAGTATCACCTGCCATAGGTTTATTGTATAAATTTAGAAACAAATTTAATCGAAATACTAAGTTTCTAATATTTCAAGCTTTAGTTCAAAGTCATTATAACTATTTAGCCATTATGTATGGTTATAAAAAGAGTTCTGAATTAAAATCACTTCAGCGGCAACAGAATAAAGCACTAAAAGCTGTAGCGAACTTGCCAATTTCATATTGTATGCTTTCTCTGTATAGAGATGTTTTTCCAACAGTTTTGCCAGTATATGGTTGTTGTAAATTAAAATTGGTAATATATGTTTTTAAATGCTTGGACTGTATTGGCCATCATATGATAAATTTTTCCCGAAATCAATATATTTTCAATACGCGAAATAATGACAATTTGAGAGTAGCTATGTGTCGATCTGAAACAACAAAACAGCATATAGAACATTCTGGTAGAAGTCAGTACCACAACAGTTAAAACCAATAGAAACACTTTCATTATTTAAATCGTCAATGAAAGGGTATTTATTGCAAAATGTGGAAGAGCTTCTGGTATGAATTTTGAGTTAATATTCAAGTACATGCCAAGAAATAAATAAATGTGTTTGTATTTTGTATTTGCCAACTAGCCTCTATAATGCCATGCGGCGTTATTTGTATGATATTATAAAATTAAAAAAAAAAATCTAACATGGTTTCGATATAACTTCAGAACCACCGTATTAATCTGATTTATTATAATAGTTGGACTATCAGGTATGTTCCAGATTGTACTTTGAAGTAAAAGTAGTTTGAAATCACTTCAATTTGACACTTGGGTGTTCTGAATTTTACTTTTCACTTTTCATTTCTGTTTTGTTTTCGAACATCAAATTGTAGTGAATTGCATTGTTCTAGAAACTACTTTTAGGCAAAAAGAAGTGGTTTAAAAATACTTTGAAATTTTATTGTGAAACAAAAATTTTTGCAACTAAACATGTAAGAATAATAAATGAAAGTGGTCAGATTCCTTTGTTTGAATAAAAATTTTCCTTGTTTGAAGGGAAAAACACAGGATGCAATAGTGCTTTTTGCGACTTAGTAATTTCCACGTGAGTTCCATCAATGCATCCTACTACACCGGGAATACCAAATTTTTGCATGAAGTGGCGCTTAGACAAATTTTGTTCATCACCTGTCATTTTCAATATAATCCACCTAGGACAAATATATTTTTCTAGAACAATAAGCACTCGATTTAAAATTTTCCGTGCTAAGGCCACATTAGTGTCTTTTCCGACCCCTCGTTGAAATTCTCCTTCTGCTAAAAATCTTAATGTGGCAGCAAGCTGCAGTTCTGCCGGAATGGATGACTTGGACAGTCTCAATTTTATGCAATGTAAAATGTTACATCTTGCGTATTCATTGGTTTGGCATATAGTGGACACTAACACCGCATTCATTATTTATTTATCCTTTATTTATTTATTTGCCCTTATTATTAATTAATCCTTTAATTTTATGCAAAAAAATAACAAATAGTAGTTTTAATAACTAAATTTTATTTTCAAGTCAATATCAGCTGTTTACAATTTCTGTTTCCGAACTTCATTTCATATGAGAAAATGAAACAACAAACCACTTCATTTGCAGAACATCCAAGACAAAACGTTAACTTTTCAAATCGTATTTTATTTTAATTCCACTACTTTTTTGGAACATACCTGTATTTCCTAAACCTAAAGACAGTCGCGTTTTGAGTCGATGGAAGAGACTCAAAGTAAGATTCATACGGCAAGCTGACTATTTGACATACTTTAAGCATGGCAAACAAGGTTTGCATAAGTGAATTGTGTACTGTGTATTGAATAAATTGAAGGCATTGAAATATATTTTGAGAATAAATAAGTATTTTTTTAAAAAAAATAAAACTTGTCCTTCTTTTTGGATGCAGTAGTACTTTTTCCTGCGACTGGCCTAATTAAGGTCGTGGTTACAGAGAGTGTCCGTTAGGAAGGTATAATACTTTGTTTGTTTTAAATTTTTTATTAAATGAAAGAGAATGGATCTTATATTCAAGAAATGTTTTATTTAAATGTTTTATTTAATATCGGCAATTATGTATAGAATACAATATCAGATAAATGTCCGCCTCTGTCAGCCTCACAAATGCGAGCCCTTTTGAGGAGCACATTTTTCATTTCATTCTCACACATTTCACGCGGTATTTCATTAATTTCATCACGAATATTTTGTTTGAATTGCTTAAGCGTTTCTTGCTTATTTGCATAAACCTTGCCTTTGAGATATTCCCGATAAAAAGAAGTCCGGAGCAGTCAAATCAGGCGACCGTGGAGGCCAATCAACATCACCATTTCTTGAAATAATTTGTCGCGGAAAGAGGTCTCGCAGTAATTGCATTGTAATTCTGGCTGTATGCGATGTGGCACCGTCTTGTTGATACCACATGTTAATCAAGCCCAAAGCATGCAGTTGTCGCGTTAAAAAGTTTTCAATCATATCAGGACATTGCTCCCCACTGACAGTGACCGTTACGTCGTTTTCAGTTTCGAAGAAGTCAGGTCCAATGATGCCTCCTGAACAAATTGCACACCAGACTGTCACTTTTATTGGATGCAAAAGTGACTGATGAGTAATTTGAGGGCTTCCCATTGCCCAGAACCGACTATTCTGTTTATTCACACATCCATTCAAATGAAAATGTGCCTCGTCACTCATTATGAAAATTGGGGTTGTTATGGGCAAACTGTAACATCCTATTGACATATGCATGGCGGCGTAAATGGTCTTGTGGAAGAAGCTCTTGTGTCAACTGAATCTTAAATGAAGACAAATGCAAACCCTTGTGCAAAATTGTGGCCAAAGTTGTTCTTTGAAGACAAAGCTCCTGAGCACTTTCTTGAGCAGCAGTAATGTTATCAGCCGTAGTACGTTGTGGTCCATGCTTGGTCCTATCGGCTACAAACACTCTTTCTTCGAAATGATTCACTACACGATATACAGTGTCCCAAAAATTTAACGTAACTTTCTCATCGTCACAGTAATCGATGATTGATTTTGATAAAATGTTTTAACGATTAAAACACGTTGTTTTATCGAATATTTTTCCATAATAAATTTGCCCCGTCTCTACTTAACGTCTGTCAAATATAGACTAATGCTTACCAAAAATGGCGGTAAAACGAAATAGTATACCTTCCTGACGAACACCCTGTGTTATACGCATGGCTAACCGAATAATCAATTCTCTGCTTGGTGGTTTCAAGTCTACACTTTGTCATCCCTCAAGTTACTACCATTTCTGGTACTGAACACTTGTTGGTTGATAGCAAAACGTAAGGTGTGATGTCCTATATTGTGTAAGCATTTGAATACATACACAAGGAGTTTCATTAGATAAATACCATGTATGTACAGGTAAAATGCTTGGGAATATGTTTCCATATAGCGAAAGTGTTGGATATGTTAAAGGCAGATTTGCCACAGCTTTCAAGGCTTTGTTTAGAGTTCTTTGTAAAGATTTCAGTTCTGCACTTTTTTTATACCCATATAAAACAACCATATAATTCAAAATACTTTGAATTAAAGTTTCGTATATTAAAAGTTTCACTGTTCTATAAAACGTATTTTTGAATTTATACAAAATACTCGTACCTACTACTTGAGCTGATTTGTGTTTAAAATGTTTAATGTGTTTATCCCATTACAGTTTATTTTGTAGATACGAGCATATACCTAAATACTGGACCTAATTGAGCTCTTGGATAACGTTACCATTAATATACAGGGTAATTTTTTAAGATTTAAGTTTTTCAGGTTGGCAGCACTGGTTGGTAATGGCGTCCAAATTTCATCTGTCAAAGTGAAAAGTGAAGCCATTTCATCATGGAAAGACTAACAAACAAGCAATGATTGCAAATCGTTGAAATTTATTATCAAAATTCGTGCTCTGTGACAAATGTGAATCGTTTGATACGACCATTTTGTGGTCGTCATAATCAACCTGCTGAATCAACAATTCGGATACGTAAACAAGCAAAACTGTCGCGTCTGGAGTGATGAACAGCCATATGCCATACAAGAATTACTGATACATCCCGAAAAAACGACAGTCTGGTGTGGTTTATGGGCTGGTGGCATCATCGGTCCATTTTTCTTCAAAGAAGACCGTGGGAGAAACGTTACCGTCAACGGCGAACGATCTCGAGCCTTGATACGCAATGTTTTTTTTCCCCCAAATTAGCTGAGTTGAACTTGGCTGACATGTAGTTTCATCAGGACGGTGCAACATGCCACGCAGCCAAACACTTATTTGGCTAGATTTGGCTCTGTGAATTGACCCTCAAGATCTTGCGATTTAACGCCTTTTGATTTTTTCTGGTGGGGTTATGTCAAGTCGTTAGTCTATGTGGACAAGCCGAACACTATTAAAGTCTTACAGAATAACATAACACGCGTTATTCGTGGAATACAGGCCGAAATGCTCGAAACAGAGACGAAAAATTGGACCTTCCGAATGGACATTTTGAGGCGAAGTCGCGGACAACATTTACATGAAATTATCGTTAAATTAAATTAAATTAAATGGCAAAGACCAATTTATTGATTCCAATAAAAAATTTTAATATATGATGCAAATTTGAGTGTTTTATTCGATTTAAAAAAAAACTACGATTAAAAAATCATCCTTTATGTAGTAAAATGGTTGTTATGATCACAATAAGGCTTAAATCGTATCTACTTTGTTTTCGTGGCGTTTATGACTAGTTTGTCTATTTGAACAAATTCATATATCAAGGACGTGTCGCATTCAATATACAGTCTGGCAACTGTCACGTTTTGGTAAGGATATATAAGGCTTAAGTCATATGCGTACATAAAGAGTTTTCCTGTCAATCCAAGGTTTCCTATATTATTGAGATATATTTTAAATAACAAGGGTTCAAGTACACTACTTGTGGTACATTCTATCGAACATCTTGTAATAAACATCGTGTAATAAAATTCTACAACCATTAAAACATACAAATTGTTTCCGGTACTGAAGGTAGCTGCCTAAAAGGGATTCGCCTTATGGAGGAATTCCATAAAATTTTAGTTTCTCCAACAAAGTGTTGTGATCAATTAGATCAAACGCCTTCGTACAATCATAAAACACTTCAATTATAACCATCATCTAATCCTTAACGTATAACATTTATTAAATTTATAGCTGCTTCCTCAGTGCCACAGCGCTTCCTAAAACCATATTGATAATCGTTTAAAATATTATGCCTTTCTAGGCACATTAGTAATTGATCGTGTATTATTCTTTAAAAAATGTTGTTAAATACAGGCAATATTGCTATTGGTCTATATAATTTATAACACACTAAATGAGGCGGACGTATCGAGGAGTTTGGCTGCAGTGATGCCTATCATTATTATAAGCACAAATTAAAGATGATATAAATAAATCACATATTTTCTTCAAAATAATTTATTAAAAAATTTAATTTTTTAAAAAAAATTTATGAAACTGAAGCTGTATATATTCTACATGTCGGCGCCTAATTCTAACCCTTAACGTTTTGTCATCTTCAATAATCAGTGCAGTAGGATTTTCTCAGCTCTTGATGGTGATGCAAAAGATATATCGGCTTTTCTCTCTGTGCATAGCGGCAAAAACCTACTGCGTATGTTGTCCATAATTTACAAACCGAACTTAACCATAGTAGGCATAGGGAGAGGCGTAATAACCACTGTAAGCATAGGGAGTACCATAGTAGAACTGGGGAGCAGGAGCTGGAGCGGCTCTCGGAAGAGGAGCAGGTACGGGAGCTGGGCCAGGAAGAGGAGAAGGGCTAGCCATGCCAACGGCAAACAAAGCGGCAACAAGGACGAACAGCTGGAAGAAATTCAGTGGAAGTGTTGAGTAGTCCTGTATAAGTTACTTTTGTACAATTTGGATATACTTACAAATTTGAACATTTTGTTGGGAGTTTTTTTTTTGCGATGTTTTAAGTTTAACAAATGATTTGCTTATGATAGTTTTCTCTACCAAAGCTGCTACTATTTATACCAAAATTCTGCTTTCCAGTCACTCATATGTTTCAGGCTTTTACTCATTTTTTTTTAAATTTCCTTCTAGAATTTTGTTAATGGAAGTTTTGTTGTCATTGCTATTATATACGTTATCGCATGTTAAAAAGTCTGAGCTATTGTCTTAAAAGTTTTATGACATAATTTTTTGTTTTGGGCTTAAGTTGTTTTGTGTTTTTGTGCCAGCGAATTGCGTGACTTGTATATTAAGCATCAATTGTTGCATGTTAAGAAACGGATTTGCTTTCTCTGTTTATCAGCGGGATCAATTGAAGAGCTTTTTTTAGAATGTTTTGAAATCAATCAATTACCAAAATTACTTTTAATAAATATGTACATTAAATTGGTTTACATTTTTGTGCAATATTTGTATACATTTTATCTTCCATCTACAGTTTGAGCTTTAATTCGATTTTAGAAATAGCAAAATAATGTTAATTAATTAGCTTAACATGTTAATTATACTGTTTTGAACGGCCAACCACTGCATTAAGATTTTTTTTTGGTGCCCGAATAAGTATAGCCAAACCCCCCAAAAGATAGAACGTGGTGAAACTGTTGCACTGATTTCTTAATTACAGGTACGCAAAGTTTTCATTTTCCTCTCCAAAATTATTTATTTATTAATTTATTTTATTTATTCTATTTATTTTATTTACTTTGTTTGTTTTATTTATTTTGTTTATTTTATTTATTTTATGTATTTGATTTATTTTATTTATTTTATTTACTATATTTATTTATTCATTTTATTTATTATATTCAATTTATTTATTTTATTTTATTTATTTAATTTAATTTATTTATTTTATTTTATTTATTTATTTTACTTAATTTATTTATTTTATTACATTTATTTTATTTTATTTATTTATTTTATTTAATTTGTTTTATTTAATTTATTTATTTTATATGTTTATTTGGCTTGTAATAAAGCTTTTCGACCAATAAGAAAATTACAATATGCGACAATTCATCTGTAAGATTTAATCTGCTCAATAACATAAATTTAAAAAAAACACGTAAATAAAATTAAATATAAAATTAAACAAACATGATATGATTTTGAAGAGGATATTTAATAATCATCATTTGTACTTAGTTGCACTTAGTTTATTAAACGATACGATATGTGCCTAATTTGGCCTAGTTTGGTATAACTGATTGAAAGGTATGGAAATAAGAATATGTTGGTTAAATCGGTTATTTTTGAATGAGAGGTACCAGAGGAATTGGGATTAAACGGTAGAATTTTTTCTAATTTTACCATGAATTATGAAACAATGCAAGGAACAAAAAATTGAATTGCTGCAGGTTGCGGATGTGGACTTACAGGGAGGAAAATAAATTTCAGGAAATCGGTAAATTTGTATGGGAGTTACCAGAAAGGGTATGGTTACTTGATCGATTTTTCTTAATTTTATATAGAATTACAAAGCAATGTAACGGACAAAAATCTCGACTAATACAGTCAACTAGTTGCGAATAACAGAAGAATGATTGAATTTGTATGGAAGGTATCAGAATGGATATGGAAATGTGCTCCATTTTCACTCTGAGAAACTACCATGCTAAATGGTGCATGTACGTATACCAAATTTGACTAATGTTAGAGCAACTGCATGAAAGATATAAACCTAAGGATACATTAATTAAATCGGTCATTTGTATGGGTGGTACTAGAGGAGCTGTGGTTAGCAGGTAGATTTTTCAAATTTTACAACGAGTTGTGAAACAACGCAAAGGACAAAAATTTGGGTTGCTGCAGGTTGCGGATAAAGACCTACCGGCAGGAAAATAAATTTCAGAAAATCAGTAAATTGATATCGGAAGTTAATACCAGGTGGCCGATATTGTCCATCTATAATATCCGGCTACGATCTGGGGAAATATTAAGCTATGCTTTAGTTTTAAGAAGTTATATAAACATTTACGGCAGTTATGTATTTACCAGCCAGACAGCCAGACGAACATCGGTCAATCGACTTAAAAAGTCAAGAAACGCATTTGGTCAAAAGATACTTGGTATTTCAAACGCTTCCTTCTAAATGTTACATTTTTGCGGTATCAAATGATATACGAGGTGTACATTTCGATTTTCGATTATAATTTTTTTTATGTTGGTACACTCGTTTCGAAAATATGTTGGCGGTTTTATCCATACAGCACGTTTAGTTTGTTTGTGAGAAGCATAAATAAGTCAAGTGTTTTGCCTGTTCGGCGATTTTCTGCTATCGAACAAAAAAATGGATCAAAGAAGATGCATTCAATTTTGTGTAAAAAATGGAATGAAGTGCTCAAAAACACTTGAAATGTTGGCAGTGGCTTGCGGTGAGGGTATTCTGAGTCAAAAAAGTGTTTACAAAATGCTTTCACAGAAGGTCGAGAAGATCAACATCATCATCAGCAACCGATGAACATGTTGAGAAATTGAAGAAAATTGTTATGAAGCATCGTCGAATCACAATTAGAGAAGTCGCAGTGAATGTCGGCATATCGGTTGGCTCATGTCATGCAATCTTTTCGGAAATTTTAGGCATAAAACGTGTGGCAGCGAAGTTCGTTCCAAAATTGCTGAATTTAGACCAAAAACAACGTAAAATGAGCGTCGCTCAGGAATTGTTGAATGACGTCAACGATGATCCAGATTTGCTTAAAAGGTCCACAAAACGATATTGGATGTTAGTCGACTGAAGGTGCGTGAGGTGCTATACGTCGTATACTGACCGAAAACTTGAATATGAGAAGGCTTTGCGCAAGTAGGGTGCGCTTGCTTTCAGTAAAGCAGAAACGGCGTTGTGAAGATGTTTCAGTAGAGTGTTTGGCGATGTTTCACCGCAATAAAGCCGAATTTTTGCGTCGATTTATAACCTTGGTTGGGACATGGGTGCACCACTTCACATCTGAGACACAGAAACAGTCAAAACAGTGGTTTAAAATGGGAGAATCGTGTCTAAAGAAGGCACAGACGGTTTCATCTGCAAGCAAGGTAATGGCGTCTGTTTTTTGAGATGCACATGAAATTATTTTTACTGATTATTTTCAGAAAGAAACTGCATACATAATGCTTTTTTATTACAGTGCTTAGGTGATGAAATTATGGAAAAAAGGTCACATTTGGCGAGGACGAAAGTGTTGTTTCATCAAGACTATACTCCAGTTCACAGACCCACTATTGTGATGGCCAAAATTAATTAATTAAAGTTGGGATTGTGTGATTTGATTGATTGTGCGTGATAAGCACATTATTCGTCAGATTTAGCTCCCTCCCATTTCTATTCCCAAACTTGAAAAAATGGCTCGATGGTAAAAGATTTACCAAAACAATGAAGAGGTGAAGTCTGCGTTTGATGGTTATTTTAAGGAGTTTGACAGTTCTCACTATAAACAGGGTATAGAAACCATTGAATGTCGCTGGATAAAGGGTATCGATCTAAAAGGAAATTATGTTGAAAAATAAAGAAAATTTTTCTCAACTTTTTTGTGTCCTCTTTGTTAAGTCGTCTAGTTTTGGGATCGACCTGGTGTGTTCCTTACGAAGCTGTTTTCGTTATTTACTCATCAATAATTCATTTTTTGTAGTGTAATGCAAATTTCCATTTACATTTTCAACTGAATCTAGAGTGTTGCTTTACAAAAAACCGGAACAGCATAAATGCGAGTATCAAACATTGTTTAAGAATTTTCGATTATGCAATTGCCGCAATTTAAATAGAAATTATGTAAAACTGCAATATCGACACATAAAATTCCAACCAAAAGTGTTATTCCTGGTTCCTCACTACCGAATTTGTTGAGGTATTTATTCCAACTGTCTAAGCATTACTCTTACTTTTTGATAAACTTCTCTATAATTGTAGAAAATTTATGTATTCATTCATTGTGTTAAATGACAAAGCGCCAGTAGAATAACTAATTAAGCAGAATGAACTGAGTGCTGGCTAGACTCGCTGATTGTTTAAGCCGACCAATTGCTATGGCTTAATATGAAAAGCCCAAAGGGAGCCGTACGTTGGACAGACGTTAAATATATTACTATTCAGCTCACACCATACGTATAGAAGACATTATAGTACAACATGAATGTACGAGTGAATGTTTAGCTAGAAGCATAATTGTCAACATTATGAGGTAGTTAATTGAGGACGAAAATACAGAACCGGGAGTGACGCACAAGCTCAATATAAACAAATCAATTAACTTGTATTGTTTTTGGGTGCAAACAGGTAAACAATATTGTTTATATACTTCATATCAAAGCAAATTAGTTTTCGCGATCCATTTCACCGAGATGATGATACTTTTGATTTACATCCTTTTGTGATTATTTTGGGGAATTTTAAAAGTATTTGTCAAGTTAAGACATCTGTTTTGGTACTATTATTCTGAAATGCGAAATGAATTTTAAATTTGCAGACGTACAAAATCCATTAACAAAATGTTTGGAAACAAAACATTGAGTTAAAACCAATTGATTGATTGACTGATCACGGCTTATTTGGGTGGGAATGACGGCGATACAATTATTGAACCAAATAAACAAATTTTATTTGCATATCATTCCTTTTCACCGGGAAATAACGATTGTTTCTGGATGATTTGGGCAATAACTGCTTAAAAACATTTAATGAATACAAGATCGCATTTAAAGGGTGGCACATAAGTAACGTTAACGGCGACTATATTAAATGTTTTCTCGTACATCATTTGGTTGTAACTCGTGAACCAATTGCATCTTATATGGGAAAAGATGTAACATGTGTAAAATTCTTTGCGAAGACCGCCTAGACATCTCTAACTACTGAGGACGTCGCCTGGTGGAAGTTTCGGGGTTTTCCACAATACTCGTACTTGCTTGCACTCGAGCAATGGTCACTTCATTTCGAACTGCACGAGGTCTTTCAGTACGCGGAAGATCACAGACAGCCCCCTGGTTGCCCAAAACGCTGAACCAAACGGTAAATTGTTAGAGCGCTAGGAACATTTCGAACATGAAGGAAATTTCGATATGATCTGAATAATCGAATGATGACTTTCAAAGTAAAATTGAACAGCTTCGGTTATTTGTTCTTTGCTGAGCCTTTCTTCCATCATAAATTTCCCAAGTATTATTTAGTTAATTCTGTAAAGAGACGAAAAAAAAAAAAAAATTATTCACTGACCAAATCTTAACGTTGCTTAAGCGCCACCCTATAGTTTCTAAAATATTATTAAAATAGTGAAAGCGCACATACAGGGTTATTCATTTAGTGTTTTACAAACCGCCGGTCTGGCAAGACTGCCAGTTGTTAAATAATTGCCATCTGAAGTGTTATTTATTTCGAGAAAGCGATGCTGTTTGCAAATATGGTCTAAAAGACCAATCGAAAAAAAGCGGTGATTCCAATGTGGGCATTACGGGATGATTATGGTAGGTATAATCGGCCTACTGTGCAAGGAATTGACAAGATTATAAAGAAATTTGAAGAGGCTGGAAGCGCTACAGATGTGTAAAATTCCGGCGATCAGGCGGGTGCATCATCGCAATATACGCATTGCCGAAAATATCACTTCTGTTAACGAAAGTGTGGCGGATAATCCGGATTTGATTTCGGATTCGATCGTATGATAACCGACTTTTTTTTGGCCAACAATTGAAGATTTTGAACTGGACCTTACGTGGTTTCAACGAGACAGTGCCATGAGCCACACAATACGACCAATTTTGGCTCTATTGCATGAGACGTTTCCAACAAGTGTAACTTCACGTTTTGGCGACGTCAACTGGTCACCAAGATCATGCAATTTGCGCCGCTAGACTTTTTTTTTGGGGCGAAGTCAAAGATTCTATTTACGTGGGTAATCCCCAAACGTTGGGGCATTTGAAGTTATCAAGTTATCAAGTTATCGCTGAAGTACCGAAAACTACATCGGCAAATAATTCAGAGGCGGTCATTCAAATGACATTGTATTTCAGGCATTATAATGAAATAAAAATGTCATCGAAATTATAGCTTTACGTGTGTTTTATTTAAATTTACTTTTGAAACCGAAAAATTGATAACCTGTTATTTTATTGCTTTATTAATTACCTTCACCAAACTTTATTCATGATATCAAATGATCGTAACGATTTCTATGTAATTTAGGGTGTAGGTAAAATAGAGAAATTCCAATTTGGACTCTCTGACTGAGTAGCCAGAACCCAAGCAGTTAAAATATGCCAACTTTTTTTTATAACAAATATTGTTATCAATATTTAAATGGGAACACCTTTTAAATGGAAAATTGTCTTCATAGACCATTTCATAAAGGTATAAAAATATATCTTCATTGACACAATTTGCTTATTTATTATAGAAAGTGTGTACATTGGCACTTTTCTTGTAAAAAATATTCCTCATAGACACTTTTTGTAAAGAGAAGCATTTTCTTCACTTCTTTCCAGACAGAGGACTATCTTCGTCAGCATCTTGCAGATAACTGTTTTAATTGCCACTTTCTACATAGAAAAGTGTCTTCAACGACTCTTTTTGTATAGAAGAATATACATTTAATAAAGAAAATCATTTTCAGCGACACTTTATAAGTAGAAAACATTCGTCAGCTATTATCAGGTGGAAAATTATCTTCTTTGGCGGTTTTCGGGTAGAATAGTTTCTTAATTGGGGTTTTCCATATAAAAAACAGCTTTAAAAACACTGATCGAACAGATATTTTTTCTGTTGAAAAGCATCTCGAATGTAGAGTTGCGTTGCAACCGGGTGCTACGGACCCATAGAGTAGCAGAGGTGGTAAGATAGGTCTCATCTCCGCCAATGGGGATTGTGTTCCATACTAACATAATCAATTTGGTACCTTCTGGCTGGAAGAAAAGGCTGACGATTGCGCTAGCACCAAAATTGTCAGTCTTTATTCCTAGATAGTCAAAGTTAACCTTGGCTATTCCAGGGGAGCGTTGGAAATCGTATTGTAATATGCCCACCATGGGTAATTCCTTCACGGCTTCACGTTAAACCTCCGGGGACTCTGTTGAAAAGCATATTTGTTGATTCTTCTCAAGTGCAAATGTATCTTCGTTGATACTTCACATAGAACAGTGAACGCGTCGGTTCTTTTCATATTGAAAGGGACCTTCGTTTACACTTTTTATACAGAAAATATTTTCTTTAGCAATTTTTTTGCATATAGAACTGTCTTCATCAATAACCTTTGTATATAAAAGTGTGTTCATTTACAAATTTTTGTATAGAAAATTCCAATTTTTAATCGACTTTTTTCTTATAGAATAGTGTCTTCATCAGGGATTGTCTGATGTAAATATATTTTCACTAGCAGCTTTTGTATAAAACAGTTTTAGTGACACTTTTGTCTAGAAAAATTACTTTACCGACTTCATGTAGGAAGGTGTCTTTATTGTTTCTTTTCATATAGAAAGATGAAATATGTTTTATATGGGAAAATGCCTTTATCGAAGTTTTTTATGTAGAAAAGTGTTTTAACAACATTTTCAATACCGAAAATTGTTTTCATCGAAACCTTTCTTATAGAAAATTCTTCTCATAGAAAGTCTTCTTTGATGCCTTTTATTACCGCCTTTCTTACAGGAAACTCTATGTTAATCCCCACCGTCGTGAGGACGTTATACCTCACCCATTCTGCCACTTTCTTAATGGCCAAAATTTCAGCCTGATAAACACTACAGTGATCAGGTAGCCTTCTTGCTTTACCAAGCCCTATGTCTTTGGAGCAGAGCCCGAAACTTACTTGATTATGTAGTCTTCTTCGACACTTCACATAGAACAATGGATACGTCGTCTTTTCGTATTGGAAACGACCTTCGTCTACTCTTTTCATATAGAAAATATCTTCTTTAAAATTTTTTTTGTGTAAAACTGTCTTCATCAATAACCTTTGCATAGAAAAGTGTGTTCATCGACAAATTTTTGTATAGAAAATTTCAATTTTTAATCGACTTTCTTCTTACAGAATAGTATCTACATCAAGGATTGTCATATATAAATATATTTTCACTAGCACCTTTTGTAATTACTATTACTATTCATAAAAATTACTATTCATGTAGAAAGGTGAAATATTTTTCAAAACTGTTTTAACAACATTTTCTATGCCGAAAATTCTTTCTGATACTTTTTATGATCGCTTTTCTTACAAGAAACTCTATTCATCAAACTTCTCATAAAGAAAGGTGGCTGAATGGAAATCTTGATATATTCATCAACATTTTTTGTAATATAGAAAACAGTTTTCGTCAGTTCTCCTCTGATAGAAAGCTATCTCTGCTGGTTTTTCTTTTTTCAAATAAAAAATTGTCTTCATCCGCACCTTCCATATCAAAAAGTGTGTTCTTCGACACTTTTTATATCGAAAGGGATCTTTATCTGCGTCTCCCATAGAAAAACATATTCGTTAGCACTTCTCGCAAAGAAGAATTTCTTTATTGACACTTTATATAGAAAGCGTAGAAAAATGTTTTTATAGAAACCCTTCATATAGAAAGATGTATTCAAGGACACTTTTCGTATAGAAAAGCGTCTTTTGAACCCTATATCGATTTTTTTCCAGAAAAGTATCTTCTACAATATTTTCATATAGAAAACTGTCTTCGCTGAGAAGTTGTATACAGAAAATTGTCTTTGTTGTCATGTTTTATGCAGAAAATTATCTTTATTGCCAAGTCTCATGAAAAAATTTATCTTCATCGCCAAGTTTCATAAAGAATTGTTGACAAGTTTCACAAAGAAAAGTGTCTTCATAAACAGTTTTCATGTGGAAAAATTTCTCGTACGAAAATATTTATTTATAGAAAATTTACATATAGAAAAGCCTCGCCATGGAAACTTTTCATATGGAAAGTTTTCGTAGTGGAAAATGTTCATGTGTTAAACATTTTTTCAAGAATACTTTTAATGTGGAAAAGTTTATTCAGGGGAACTTTTTATACAGAAAATGTTTATCAACTTTTCATATAGAAAACCGTTTACCATCGTCTCGTCGATACTTGCCTAAGAGAAGCATGTCTTCTTCGGTGGTTTTGACATATAAAACTATATCTTTTGCATCTTTTATATGGAAAAGTTTCTCTATCGGCACATTTATTAAGAATACTTTTTTCATTGTCACTGTTTATAAAAAAATACTGTAATCAATAATTTACATATATATGCATAATAGTATTTATGTATTAAGGATCAACTCCATTAAAGACGTATTCAGCATGCATCTAGTAGAAAATTTAAAGTATCTTACAGATCTATGTTAGTGTGGAAAGTTTCTTCTGTAAGTTGCATCTGAAAAAGTATACACTACCCACAAGGACGTGGCCAACCATTCAAACCATTCTAATTGTTGTACTTCAGAAGCATTCTATGATTTACCCCCGTATCTACATCTTTCTCCCAGTACTATGTGCTTATTATACAATCCCCCAGTTCGATATTGATGGGAGGTAAAATCACGGTGGAATAGAATAAAAGCAAATATTCCACATTTAAATACATATATATGTACATCTATATGGATAGTTACATGTACAATGAAATTCTATTGTGAGTCAGATTGACAGATGCACGAATATGCACAGAAAGAAATTATTCAAAAATGTTTGCATTAATCTGCTGTTTGCTTGATGTCAAAATATTTTTATTTTGTGTCAAATAAATATTTCAATCAAATATTAAATAATGTGTTAATGTATTTTTACATCATACCCAAATCGATCAGATATTGGATAAAAGGTTAGGTTAGGTCAGTGTGGAAGTTTGAATAGACAGACTCACTTAGACTGTATAGTCCATTGTGATACCACGGAAACTAGAGATATGGATGTCCCTAGTTTCCCCCGTTGATCTATCCTGAGCGCCTCAAAAAGCTCTTAAGTCGAATAATATCTATATCGTCCAGATTTCCTATGTCTCTAAAGAAATAAGAGCCCAGTGGTGATCCCCTCCTATTCCAGGGCAATTGCAGAGAAGGTGTTCTATGGACTCCTCCTCCTCTTCATCCCTATAGCTCCTGCAGAAGTCACAACTTTGAGTCTCATTGCATGTCTTCCAATCAGACAGTGGCCCGACATGACCGATACATGTAATGAGACGTCGGATC
>JAHXMU010000035.1:1312340-1330379 GCA_019455685.1 Philornis downsi | reverse complement strand
CTTCATTTCGGGGTTGATATTGGGTTCAGGAAGACAGGACCCAGGGATTTAATGGCCGCTTGACTGTCAGAGAATATGTTAATTCCCACCGTGGTGAGGACGTTATACCTCAGCCATTCTGCCACTTCCTTAATGACCGAAATTTCGGCCTCATAAACACTACAGTGATCAGGTAGCCTTCTTACTATACTTAGCCCTGGGTCTTTAGAGTAGACCCCGAAACTTACTTGATTATGTAATCTTCATCGCCACTTCACATAGAACAATAGATACGTCGGCTCTTTTTATATTGGAAACGACCTTCGTCTACACTTTTTATATAGAAAATATCTTCTTCAAAAATATTTTTTTCTATAAAACTGTCTTCATCAATAACCTTTGCATAGAAAAGTGTGTTCATCGACAAATTTTTGTATAGAAAATTTCAATTTTGAATCGACTTTTTTTCTTACAGAATAGTATCTACATCAAGGATTCTCATATATATGTATAAATATATTTTCACTAGCACCTTTTGTAATTACTATTACTATTCATATAAATTACTATTCATATAAAAAGGTGAAATATTTTTCATATAGAAAAATGTCTCTATCGAAGTTCTTTATGTAGAAAACTGTTTTAACAACATTTTCTATGCCGAAAATTGTTTTTTCTACCGAAACCTTTCTCATAGAAAATTGTATTCTCTGATACTTTTTGTTATCGCTTTTCTTACAAGAGACTCTGTTCATCAAACTTTTCATAAAAAAAGGTGGCTTAATCGAAATTTTGATATTTTCATCAACATTTTTTGTAATATAGAAAACAGTTTTTGTCATCTCCTCTGAAACACAGTTTTTGTCTGAGCTATCTCTGCTGGTTTTCCTTTTTTCAAACAGGAAATTGTCTTTATCCGCTCCTTCCATATCGAAAAGTGCGTTCCATAACATTTTTTATATCGAAAAGGATCTTCGTCTCTTCCTCTCATAGAAAAATATCTTCGCTGATACTTCTCGCAAAGAGGAATTTCTTTATTGACACTTTATACCTATATAGAAAGCATAGAAAAATGTTTTTATTAAAACTCTTCATATAGAAAAATGTATTCATGCACACTTTTCATATAGAAAAGCGTCTTTTGAACCCTATATCGATTGTTTTCTGCATAAAAGTATCTTCTACAGTATTTTCCTATAGAAAACTGTCTTTCCTTAGAAGTTGTATATAGAAAATTGTCTTCACCAACAAGTTTTACGCAGAAAATTATCTTTATCTCCAAGTCGCATGTAAAAATTTGTCTTCGTCGCCAAGTTTCATAAAGAATTGTCTTTGTTGACGAGATTCACAAAGAAAAGTGTCTTCATAAACAGCTTGCATGTGGAAAAATTTCTTGTACGAAAATTTTTATTCATGCAAATTTTACATATAGAAAAGTCTCTTCATGGAAACTTTTCATATGGAAAGATTTTTTCGTAAAAAATGTTCATGTGCTACAATTTTTTTTTCAAGAATATGTGGAAAGGTTTCTTCATCAGAACATTTTATGCAGAAAATGTTCATCAACTTTTCATATAGAAAACTGTTTACCATCGTCTCGACGATACTTGCCTAAGAGAAGCATGTCTTCTTCGGTGGTTTTGACATATAAAACTATATCTTTTGCAACTTTTATATGGAAACGTTTCTCTATCGGCACTTTTTATTAAGAATACTATTTTCAGCAACACTGTTCATAAAAAAAATTCTGTAATGAACAATTTATATATGCATAATTGTATTTATTTATCTAGAATTCATTCTGTTAAAGACGTATTCGGCATGCATGTAATAGAAAATTAAAAGTATGAAAAGTATCTTCTGTAAGTTGCATCTGAAAAAGTATACACCACCCACAAGGACGTGGCCAACCATTCAAACCATTCTAATTGTCGTACTTCAGAAGCATTCTATGATTTACCCCCGTATCTACATCTTTCTCCCAGTACTATGTGCTTATTATACAATCCCCCAGTTCGATATTGATGGAAGGTAAAATCACGGTGGAATAGAATAAAAGCAAATATTCCAAATTTAAATACATATACGTATATATCTGTATGGATAGTTACATGTACAATAAAATTCTATTGCGAGTCAGATTGACAGATGCACGAATATACACAGAAAGAAATTATCCAAAAATGTTCCTATCAATCTGTTGTTTGCTTGATGTTAAAATATTTTTAGTTTGCGTCAAATAAATATTTTAAACAAAAGTTAAATAATGTGTTAATGTGTTTTTACATCATACCCAAATCGATCAGATATCGGACAGATACCACGGAAACTAGAGATATTGATGTCCCTAGTTTCCCCCGTTGAACCATCCTGAGCGCCTCATGAAGCTCTTAAGTCGGATAATATCTATATCGTCCAGATTTCCTATGTCTTTAAAGAAATAAGAGCCCAGTGGTGATCCTCTCCTATTCGCCAGTGCGCGGTAATTGCAGAGAAGGTATTTTATGGACTCCACCTCCTCTTCATCCCTATAGCTCCTGCAGAAGTCGCAACTTTCAGTCTCATTGCATGTCTTCCAATCAGACAGCGTCCCGTCATGACCGGTACAAGTAATGAGACGTCGGATCTTAACAGCGATAGCAGTTTGTGTGAACGCTTCAGATCTAGGCGAGGCTACATCTGTCTGGATCGATTAGAGCCTCGGACAGACGCCTACATACTATTTGCTGCTAAATATGCTCTATCTCGCAGTAAAAGCTTGCAAGTGGCTAAAAACATGCCCACGGACTCCAACTCGGCTGGAGTCTGTAAGGTTGTTCCTAGTCTTGCCAGCTCGTCTGCTCTGCAGTTCTCCGGTATGTCTTCGGCACCCACATAAGGTGAATGTTAAAATGCTGAGCCATCTCGTTAATAGATCTGCGGCATTTCTGGACTGATGTTGAGTTTAAAAAGACAGAATATAGGGATTTAATGGCAACTTGACTGTCAGAGAACATGTTAATTCCCACCGTGGTGAGGACGTTATACCTCAGCCATTCTGCCACTTCCTTAATGGCCAAAATTTCAGATGATACAGTGATCAGGTAGTCTTCTTGCTATACTTAGCATTAGGTCTTTGGAGTAGACCCCGAAACCTAGCTGATTATTTAATTTTGAGCCATCAGTGTAAAAGTCGAAATACATTCTTGTAACATTAGTTCTACATTCCCATATATTTCTATCTGGTATAAGTATATGGTACTTCTTGTCAAACAGTGGTTCAGTCAGAGTGTAGTCTATGGAGCCTGTTATGTTAGGCACCATGTTAAGGATTACACTGTAACCATAAGCACTTTTTAACCATTGTAACAGCTTTCTTAGTCTTACTGCGGTAGCTGTGGCAGTCTGCATACTAATTATGTCCAGAACTAGTAAATGCAATGATGCGGAGCGCACCAGTGATGCATGGACTAGCTATCCTTTTGACCTTGTCCAGTATCCTACAGTATGTGGACTTCTCAAGAGCCTTCCACCAGACGATAACTGCATACAACATTATCGGTCTTGCTTCCGCAGTATGCAACCGGTGAACAATGCGAGGCTTTAATCCCGTCGGACAGGAAGCCCGCGTAATTTTGAGATTTCGATCCTTAATTAGTATCGCATTCGGTCTGAAATTGGAATGGATGGTTGACAAGAAATCGAATTGAAAAGTGTGTGAAAATTTCAAAGCCTGCGCAGACAACTCGGAAAAAATGCGATCAGAAGTTTGAAAAGAATTCTTAGGAATTACTGGAATACCTTCATATTTTTACGAAATATCGCTCGATGGAGTGAAGGTATACGTCACTTGATGCGCCAAAAATGTAACACTCAGTATGAGGCTAAATGTATTTCATGACTTTAAGTCAGTTTAGTGACTGATAGACGCAATAAGTGTAGTAAGTCTTCATGAAATTTCATAAATCTTAGGCAAGCCTAATATTTTGTCAGAATGTAGTCGTGAGTTGTAAATGGGCTATATCGAGCCACCTCTTCTAGTACCTCCTATTCAAATTGATGGATTTTCAGAAATAATTTTTTTTTTTTAATTTTTGATTTCACTAAACTTAATTTTTTTTCATTGTTGTAATGCTTGTTAGCTCTCATGAACATGACCGATTTAACCTAAATATTCTTATCATTATATTTATCGAGCAGCTATACAAATTCAAATTTAGGAGGCAATTCTTCGCCTATACATATTACTGTATTTACTAATATATTCTTACGTTGATATCTGTTATTAAGTTCTGCCAAATATTGTACACTGTAAGTGTTGTCGTGCCCCTTCTGGTACGTACCTCCTACAGAAATTGGTCAATTTTTTGAAATTCAATCTTTCCTCTGTAGTTTTTAATTAGCAAGCCATAGCTTAGAATTGATTTGACTGATAATTCGCCGTAAACCTTGCGAATGAACGATTCAACCTACATATTCTTAGCTTCATATCTTTGAAGCTATGAAGTAAGTTCTGAGAATGAAAATAGATGGCATTGGCATGCATCTAAAATTAGATTTTCTCGCTGTAATCCATAAACTTTTTAGCTACAAATATTTAAATTTTGGTCAAGGACGAGGTGTGTTCCAAAAATAAGGTGAATTTTAATTTTTCTCTAAAAACATTTATTTATTAATCAATTTCTATTTTATCTTATTCAAAATAGTCCCTCTCAGATATTAATTTTTTTCCCACAATTCTGGGCATTTTTTCGTATTGCTTCACGCGTGGCAATGACAATAGAAGAAAACCGTGGGTAACACCTTGACATATGATCGAACTTTTCGAGCTGTTTTGGTCTTGGCTCTCCTGTACTCTTCCATTGGGACGATTGGACTTTGGCTTCGATGTCATAACCACATATCCACGATACGTCACCAGTTATGATCCTTTTAAGCAAATCTGGATCATCGTTGACGTCATTTAACAATTCCTGAGCGATGCTTATGCGACGTTGTTTTTGGTCAAAATTCAGCAATTTTGGAACGACCTTCGCTGCCGCACGTTTTATGCCCAAAATTTCCGAAAAGATTGCATGGCATGAGCCAACATATATGCCGTCATCCTCAGAAACTTCTCTAATTGTGATTCGATGATTCTCTATAACAATTTTTTTCACTTTCTCAATATTTTCATCGGTTGTTGATGTGCTGGGGTGTCCAGAGCCAGCGTCGTCATTCATATCTTCTCGATGATGAACTTCTGTCATGCGCTATTTTGGTTTCGTCGATACCGTTCCAGTAATATTGATGTCAGAGATGCACCAATCTCTGGAAGACTGTTTGTCGACAATGTTGAAAAAATACTAGAAATCGTCCAGTCCGACCACCAAGTAAACACTGTTGTGGTTGCTCTAGAGTTAAACATTGCAAACAATCATTTGGAAACTGTTAAGTAAGTCTGGATGCGGAAAGAAGCTCGATGTTTATAGAAAGAAGTTTAACACAGAAAGCCTCATGTCCCGAATTTCTATCTGCGAATAGCTGCTGAATCATAACAAACTTAACCCATGAGACGGATGGTGACAGGTGGTAAAAAGTGGGTCATTTACTACAACATCAATCCAAAAGAGTCATGGCCGAACTGAGCTGAGCCGGTGCAAACGGTGAACAAGCCAAAATTGACGGTCGGCAAGGCCTTGCTATGTGTTTGGTGAGATTGGCATGGAATCATCTACCGTGGGCTGCTCCCATACGAACCTGTACTGTCAACAATTGGGCCGTTTGAAGAAAGTAATCGGCCGGAAGCGGAAGCTTTGGCCAATAGGACATGCCAGGACAAATTATCTTCAAGAGAAGTTTGTGAACATTAACTGCCCCAGTTTTTTGTCAATAGGGACGAAGGTTGGTGTGAGAGAAGCATGACAGAATTATTGTCTAATTGGTAATAAACTGTCGAATAAAACGGGGGATATTTAATCTGAATCGGATTATTCTAACTAAACTATATAACGCCTCGAATGTCATGCAAAAATAATTGATTTCTTCTTACTACACCTTATATAATTCTATTTTAGCTGATTTTAATGTAGGAGAAAATTCATATTTTCAATTGGCTTAGTTCATTTAAATATATATTTTAATTCGTTGAAAATTGAGGTTAGAAACTTAATTCATAGTTGAATTAAACTTGAAATGCTTTTCCGTGTACACAGACACAAGGAATTGCAAATGGAATATGTACACCTTCCGCCTCTCTGGCTTTCCAATCATATAAGTCGACCATTTCAATTAAGGCAACGAACCTAAAATACTCATTCGCACTCCAGACACTCGGAGGCTGAAGCAAAGCTCATGAGCTCTGTGCTCGCTGTGTGATAGCTCGTAAAGTGGGGGGAGGGGAGGGTATGTAATGGCTGGGGGCAGTAACAGCTGACATTTGAAATATTGCCAGATTATGCATAGAATTTAAATGGCGATGATTTTGGAAATGATGCAACTTATGCAGGCACAAATGGGCAGACGGACACTCTGATGCGATTATAGCGCACCAAAATGATAATGACAAATCCGCCGCTCAGGTACTCATTGATGGGCATTCGCTCATGTTGACGCCACCATCTTCCCAAATATGCAGATGCCCTGAGAATGACATCACTTTATGAACGAGTAGGAGAATATCTTTTCATTTCTTCTCATGGAATTTTGTTCGTATAAATATTGTGTCATTGGGCGTTTATGTGAACATTTCTACTTTCGCATTAAACAGGTGTATTTCTGCTGGAAAATGTTCAAAATCGTTAGTATTGATTTGTGTAAATTTCAATTTGTGGCTTTTAATTAAAGTAGTTGTCTGTCTTCGTCTAGTTCTTGCTGCTGTTCGCTGCTTTGTTAGCCATGACCATGGCTGCTCCTACTCCTGTGGCCAGTCCAGATCCTGCCCCTGAGCCTCAGGTATTTTACAGTACTTACCCGGCTGTTTATGGTTATCCTGTTGTCTACTACGGTTGAACTTAGTTGACATCGAAGGAGAAATGTGAGCTGGGAGCTGGTAA
This sequence comes from Philornis downsi, assembly GCA_019455685.1. Taxonomy (NCBI): domain Eukaryota; kingdom Metazoa; phylum Arthropoda; class Insecta; order Diptera; family Muscidae; genus Philornis; species Philornis downsi. The sequence continues at coordinate 1,323,387 of JAHXMU010000035.1, read as the reverse complement.
AATAGCATTAAGGTTTCGTTCTCTGTGTTGTTTTGTTTGGCGTTTTTATTCTCTGTTGTAATTTATTGTTTCGTTTTTATTAAATGCTTTTATAAAAGCGACAAGATTAAAAGATTTGTTTATATGAGATTTGTAAATAAGTCGACGTAAAGTGTATTTTCGTAAATTAATAGAAGATGACCGGTCATGGCGCGATTGTTAGTACAAGCGATTACCGTTTGCATGGCCGTGGGTTCAACCCTGGAAACAGCTACCTAACATTACAGCGGCGGTCACTTCGATGTATCCGAGAAACACTTAGAGTAGTCGATTAATCGACTAGTCTTGTAAATGCTGCTCAAGAAATTGCAACAATTTAACCGTCATCAATTTCGAAGATATTTGTAGATCGATTGTAAAATTGAATGTATCGTCATTGCAAGATTTTTTTATTTTGAGTGATGGAACCCGCTGTGGATTTTCCTTTCCAAATCCCCTGTGGATTGGGTATAAGAAAGCTTCTCACGCATTCTATTTTTAGACTTATTGAAATGATCCTACTGTTGGAACACGATATCAAGTGTCAGATTGGCAAGTTTTTACCACACTTATTGATTAGTAAATTGCTTGAAGTGTCCACCAGCACATTGAGCTGTTCGTTGCTCAAAGATATGTAGGTGATTGTATCGTTCACGTTCATATGCACAATAGTCCCGTATGCTAATCATACCAATGCGTTCGAGCGCAGTTATATATAGGCAGTGAGAAAAGGGCTGCCGAAATTCTACTAATGTATGACTCACATATACTTTCCACCCAACATCCTTTTGCCTTGGTGAAAAAGTGTGAGGAGTGCTTGAAAGGGCGTGATAAATCGCTAGATTTCTATCAAAGATAATCTGAATTAAAGCACAATAAAAGAAGCAATATTGTGACTTTCTAAAATCCGTCGTTGAGGAATCAGTGTTTCCTATGATTTTTGCGAAATCAATTTGTGTTTGTGCAGGATTATCCATTTTCCGGTTTCAAGTAAAGTCAAATAAAACACACATAAAACTATGATTTCGATGAAACTTTTGTTTCATTATAATGCTTGGATCTTGCATTATGTACGAAATAAAGGGTGTCCCAACAAGAACGCAAGGTTTAAATTTGGCGCCATTCAAAGCGTCATTGTTTGACATTTAAACAATTGTTATTGTTTGCTAGTAGAAGGTACGAGGTTAGTAAAAATGGAGCGCTACACGAATGAACAACGCATTCTCATTGTGAAATTGTTTTACCAAAATGGTAAAAGTTTTTCGGCTACAGTTCGCAAATTGCGATCAATTTAAGGTCACAATAATGCTCCAAAAGAGTCAACTGTAAAGAGATTAATGGATAAATTTTCCAAAATTGGGTCTGTTAGTGATGTAAAAACAACAACGCGCCTTCGACCAGGTCGATCGACCGAAAATATCGCAGTTGTACGTGATGATGTCGTTCGAACTCCATCGACCTCAATTCGACACCGAGCTCAGCAAATTGGTGTCTCCAAATCCACTATGCAGCGAATTTTGACGAAAGATTTGCATCTTCATGCATACAAAGTTCAATTGACTCAGGAACTGAAGCCAGCTGACCATTGACAGCGTAGGGAGTTCGTTAATTGGGTATTGGAGAGACAACATGAAAATGCTGATTTTGCCGATAAAATCATTTTCAGTGACGAGGCCCATTTCCATGTTGATGGCTTCGTCAATAGGCAGAATTGTCGCATTTGGGGTGAAGAAAATCCTAGAGTGATTCACGAGAACCAAGTGCATCCTTAATATGTCACTGTGTGGTGTGGATTTTGGGCTGGAGGAATCATTGGATTCCTCCATTTTTTATGAAAATGAGGCATGTCAAGCGCAAACAGCCAATGGTGTTCGGTATCGTGAATTAATAACCAGTTTTTTCGTGCCTAGATTTGAAGAAATGAATGCGGAGGGCATGTGGTTTCAACAAGACGGCGCCACATGTCCTACAGCCAGAGAAACAATTCAATTGCTGCATCATCTTGCGTTCTTGTTGGGACACCCAACAATGTCATTTAAATGACCGACTTTGGTTTGGTTTTAGTAGTGGATCCTTTTGAGTTTCCTTTCTTTGATTGATAGTCCACCACTTTCACTATTTTCGTAGTAAGTTTTAACTGTTTTCACGCTTTCTACGATTGTTAAATGATCTATATTCGTAAATGACAAATCTTTTACTAAATAAACAACACTTCAAATGACAGGTGTTTAATCAGTAAATGAATAATCCGTCAGTTTCCTAAGGCGCTTGGCAATGCAGTCCACTTTCATTTGCAGAACTAAGCCTGCTAAAAGACTAAACCATTTTAAATTATATTAAAATTATCGTAATTAAAGGCAAATGTCAACCTGGTGGTATGTGGGTTAAACTAGGAAATTTATTTGGGAGATACGAAAAGGGCCGGGAATTTCCAAGCATTGTAATGCAACGCAATTGACAGTAATTTAGATAACTGCAGACTAGGAATTAGGAGTTGCAGGTAAATAATTTAATATCTCTAAATCGGGTTAATGTGTATGGAAAACACCAGAGGAACGTAGCAATTCCGTTCATTTTAATTTTAATTTTCAGAACTTAGTTCATCATGCGCTTGAAGTGCACCAAATTTGAATGAATCCAGTACAACTTCTTGAATGATATGAGGTAAAGAATATTTGAACTATATCGCTCATTCGTAAGTGTGGTACTAGAAAGGGCGTGGCTACATGGTCGCTCTTTTTCTCAAGTTTTATCAATTAGCAGAAATCTTTGCCATATACAAAAATCTAGGTTACTGTGTTCTGCTAATTAAAAATTGTTGAGGAAAGATTGAATTTCGGAAAATCAACTAAGTTGTTTGTTACGTGTCAGAAGAGGTTTGGTAAAGTCCATGGTTGTCAGAAACACTAATATCTTTAAAAAATTATGAAAACAAACTGCTGAGGTCGAGGAGGAAAAATATATAAATATGTATATCAGATCACTGAATGGGCATTTAAAAAGAATTTGTAAAATTATTAAAATTTATGAAAGAAATATTTCTCAAACAATATCCAAAAATGTGATGGAAATATAAGAAAGCAATTGGCAAATAACCAACGGGATAATATGAATTTGTATGGCAAATGGAGACATTTCATTAACTAACAATAATAAAGCGACGCATCTTAATGATTACTTCGCTGATATTGTCCAAAAAGTTCGATCGAAGAAGAATAGTAAGCTGTAATGATGATGATGAAAATATGTTCAAAGCTTTAATACCAGTTAGAACAGTTTTTGGTCCTGAAAGAACGAATAATTTTCAAATAGAGGGGGTTATGGACTATTTGAAATGAAATAAGTCCGCGGATTATGATAAAATTTCATCCAAAATGTTGCTAACTAGAAAATCATTGATTGCAAAAGTTCTTGCAAATATTTATAATAAAATGATTGAAGAATCGTGTTATTCTGATGTGTTAAAAGTGCATAAAATGTTTCCTATCCCCATGTTTTCTAATGCACAAACGTCTAAGAATTTCGACCAATTTCAATATTGCCAGTTATTGATAAGATTTTTGAGAAATATTTGAACAATTCACAGCTTACCTCGATGTAAATAAAAAGGTCCTTTGAAAGGCAGTACGGGTTTAGAACGGGTACAGGTACTGGAAATGCAGTTGTTAATGTTGTGGATTGTATTTGTAGTGATTTGGATGCGGCATACAGAGGTGTTGCCGGTGTGTTTTACAATTTGTCAAAAGCTTTCGATCTAGTTAAAAATGATATACTCGTATTGATAAGAAAATTTGGAATTTTCGGATTTTCGACATATCCTTACTTTATAATTATAATTATCCTTTAGTACTACAAAAACAAATAGAATATGATGCTGCGATTTTATGTGAATACCTAATGGTGAATAAACTAGTTTTGAATGCAAACAAAACTAAAGTCTGTTCTATGTCCTCAAATCAATAAATGAAATTGGAGTCTTTACAATATTCCTTCGTAGAAATATTTAATGCAAGCAAAGATCAACCCATCAAGCAATGCATTTGTCGTATTTTATCGTTTAGAGTTGATCAAGCAACGCGTTATATTTGCTGGACCACTTGAGTATAATCAATTGCCAGTATACTTGAAGGAAATTTCACTTTTATCAGCTTTTAAAGCCCATTTAAAAAAATATTTGATAGATAATTTAGAAATGCTTCTCACATACTTCTTTTTATCTCTGCTAATATTAAATATTTAAATTATTTGAATATTTGTTATGGTGGTATTCATGAATGGTTTTAGTTGCCTATTAGCCTCTATAAAGTCAATCTGGCGCTGAAGCAATATTATAAGCAAAATTGTGGTTATCTCATTAAACTGTAATAAATAATTTATTAAAAAAAATCAGGCGCGAGGCGAGATCGTCAATTTTAATTTTTAGAATTACCTTCATAAAGCACATCATGTGAGACAAATTTGGGAGATTTTCATACTACCGCTTGAATGATATAAAGCTAAGACTATTCAGGGTTGCCCATATTCGACGGACCCATGTTTTTTAAAAAAAAATCAAAGAAAAAAATAAAAATTTGGCGGTTGGCAATCTTATTCATTTAATTTGTTCCAAGTAGATTTGTTTACATCAATTTTTGAATATGATATCTCTCAAATGGCCGCCTCTGGTGTTGATAGCGTATTGTGCCCTTTTTGCAGCATTTTCCATCGTTTTCGCCAACATTTCGGCCGGAATAGCGGCTATTTCTTCACGAATGTTGTCCTTGAGCTCTTCTACGGTCCTTGGCTTGTTAACGTAAACCTTTGATTTCAAATGTCCCCACAAGAAGAAGTCAGCGGGCGTCAAATCGGGCGAACGCGGTGGCCAGTCCAAATCACTACTTTTCGACATTAAACGGCCCGGAAACAAATTCTTCAGAAAATCGATTGTTATGCGACTTGTGTGCGGTGGAGCGCCGTCTTGTTGAAACCAGAACTGCCTCATACGCTTTCGACGAATAATTGGCATCACAAAATTGGTCATCATGTCGCGATAACGCTCCTGGTTGATGGTAACAGCATGGCCATTTTCGTTTTGGAAGAAAAACGGCCCAATGACCGTTTTCGCACTAACGCCGCACCAAACTGTGACTTTTTCGTCATGAAGAGGCAATTCTTGAATCTCCTGAGGATTTTCAGTGGCGTAAATACGGCAATTTTGCTTATTTACGGTCCCATTCAATGTGAAATGGGCTTCATCGTCATCATCGGCCATTTCGATGACTCGTTGGGCCCATTCCAATCGACGAGGCTTGTCCGCAGGCAACAATCTTTGCGTCAATTGAATTTTGTATATAATATAATCCGTTGTAAAGTGGACCGAGCCATGCCCAACTGCTGAGAACGGCGTTTTTGGGATGTTCTTGGGGACCTCTCAACACTGGCTCGTACGGCAGCGATATTCTCGGCCGATCGCCTTGGTCGACTTTTATTTGGCCTCTTCGGATTAGAAAGAGCCTCACCAGTCGAAAATTTTTCGTATAAACGCTTAATGGTGTTCTTAGAAGGCGCACTTCTCACATTTTTTAATATTTTAAAAGCACGTTGAGTTTTCACAATTGACTTCTTCTGTTGAATGTAAATTTCAACTATTTCAGAGCGCTCGCGTGGCGTGTATTGTTCCATGGTAAAAATCTGCTTGGACTGACGCTTCAAACGCGGTATGTCATTAAGCGATCTGACATCTCTGTCAAAAGTTATGTCGTTGCCAGATAGGTCCGTCGAATATGGGCAACCCTGTATAAATGTTAAATTGTATGGGAAGTATAGGTAAGAATGTGGGTCGATTTTTTTTTTAATTTTACTAAGGATAATAAGAAAATGCAATGAAAAAATTTTAAATTACTGCAGCCTGTGATCTGGTAATGATGCCAATTCCAAGTTATACGAAGTTTCATGACGATTTGCGTTTAATCGACTTAAAAAGCCATGCAACACATTTGGTCAAAAAATACTAGGTATTTTAACTGGTTTCTTCTGTGTGTTGCAAGTTTACAAAGAGTTAATCATCAAAAAGTGGTTATAAGGATATCTAATTAACTAGTAGTATTGGCTTTTACTCATCCTTTTACTCAAATACCTAATTTAACCCACATTCGTATCTTTCTTTAAATTGCACTAAATTCCGCATGATTTAGTTAGCATCATGTTTTCAGTAAACCTTATGCTACGAATGAAAATGAACTGTTTTGAAAAGCCCTTGCGGTATCACACTTATAAATTGGCCGTTTTAGTAAGTATCGGTGGTGCTTCTATAATGTCTAAGCAGATGGCAGCAGAAAGTTATAACTTTGCTTTGCTTCGGGCGGATGAAAGCTTAAATGCCTGCCACCATGGAATGCTGTCGAAAATGGCAAAGATCACATGCCGACTCATTGTCAGATAGTGGATATCTGAAAAAGGACTTTATCCCACATGATATATATCGACTTATGTTGTTTTGGTTCAATTGGGAAATCGTAGGCTTTGGTATTGATCAAAAGCCAAGCTCACAATTAGTGCTGCCCCTTAAAAATGCAAATAAATTGGAGTTGTTCCTTTTTGCATCTATCAAACGCCATCCTATATTGTTTTTAACTAATTAAAGAATGATAAATGTGTTAAAAAGATTCGAGGAAGGTATAATTTTTCAAAAGATAGATTTAAACCCTGTGTAAGAAAGCTTTTTCCACTGGACTAATCTGAATCAATAGCGACACCTGTAGGTCAGGACGATGCATCAACTTATTGCTAGATAAGTGGGCTTGTCAAAAAAAATTTCTAATTATATATAATACATAGAAATGGTTTCTTTTTCCTACAGAATAATCGCTAATAAAGTTTGTTGATTTCCTTAAAATGTTTATAAGCTGGAATACTCCTTTCCTTATCCATTTATAGCTTTTAATTAATAAATATCGGGTGGCACAGCAATTTTGCTACAATAGGAAATTAAAATAGCTTTTTTTTATCAATTTATTTTATTTATTTATATTGTTATTGTAACTTGCTTTGAAGAGAAAATTATTCATTGCGGCGTGAAGGTTTGAAGTCGGAATCGCCTCAGTTATGGCTTTAATGCACTGGTTAAATTCTGCCAAATTCCTAGGTTTTGTTTTGTACTCCTCCTGGTTGCATAACCTCATTAAAAAGTCTGATGCAGTCAGGTTAAGTTTTAGGCTTTGGACCACAGGAAAGTGGACTTTCTGAATATTAATTTTGTTTGGGAATTTTCGTTGTAGCTCCACAATAACCAGTCTGGCTATGTGTGCAGTTGGTCCATCTTGCTGGAACCGAATGCTGTTGAAACGTCTTCGTTACAGTTCTGGGTTAAAAAAACCCCCTCAACATTTTTAAATAATGGCCCCCTTTCACAGTTACTTTTACATTGTAGCACGATTCGTGCCCCAACACTGTATCTGACACAATTGTTGGAAAAAAAATTAAAAATGTCCATAATTCCAAAGATGGATTCTGCGGAAATTTTTTCCTATTGGATCGATTTCGACTAATTGTTTCAGTTACGATCAATAGCGTAAAAAATGCTGTACTGGCGTATCGCCATGCTAGTGGGCGTATCAGAAAAGCTTCTTATCTTTCACCATGTGTCAACTTTGCCAGTTGTCCCAGAGGACAAGTAAGACAATTCCCCAGAAAGTATATTAGTTATGATGGTTTTTCTGTAGTTTCTATACAAGCCCATTGCTTACTAATTTTAGTTAAGGAACATGTGTTAAAATATTTTACAAATTCCGAAAAAATATCTGTATGGGAATTTTGTTTCCCTATTTGGTACATATCCTGCCTATAATTAATTCAAGCGGCCTCTCCTCTATCATGATTTCAATGGACTTAAGAACGGATACACACGATTAAATTAGCGATCAAGAATTTATACATTTATTTTTAAAAAATGAGTTAGTCTCTATCCTGTGGTGATGGGGTAATCACTTGCGGTTATTTACATGAGTCCCGCCGTAAGGCCTTACTCATGGTGCACCATCACACATGCGACTGTTTTTTTTCTTTTCCTTTGTATATTTATTTTCTTTTTTGCGACAGACAGCGCTCCTTTGCGGTATTCAAACCAATCCCGAAAGGATTAGTCGAAGTACCTTTGAGATAAGAATCAACTCCCCTTGGAAAATTTGTTCAGGGCTTGCTTCCTCTATCAGCCAAAGTACTTTTGAAGTCACTGGTATGAAGTGAGCTTCATCCCGGTTGGGAGTGAGGTCTATCTCAGATAGATGAAGAACGGTGTTTTCCAAGTTTCCGCATTACCTTCAGGAGACCCTGAAGCAACGCAAAATCACTAAACACACATGTTCGGGCAACCACAGCCAGCACGGTGTTCCTACAAGGAGTCCAACGCCGCGACCAGGCAAAAACAAAATGTTCCTGGGGCCCCTGGTCTCCCGTGCTACCAGAAGAGAAGAACGCTCTGGTCTGGGTTTCGCAGACAAAGGCTGCACCAGTTTTGCTATATCATACCTCGCATGGAACTGGTCATCCATCGTATACACCATAAATTTTCAAGGTCCGAGGAGAAAATATCGACACAACAATAAATGTCATGCTCTTCTAGTCCATCTACCATATCTCTCTTCGAAAGACCTCCATGGTAGTACGATTATACAGAAAAGAAAACTCTTCCGATATCTTCCGACGGCTTCTTTATGGCCGTTCTTGTTGCTAGGGAGGTGATGGGTCAGCGTAATCAGCATAATAAAAAATATACATTTTGCCCTTTCCAAAACTATCGAATATTTTATTATTTTACAGTTTAATTACGCCAAGCCAAGTAAACATTGAACATCTCAACTAAACTAAATGAACTCAACCATAGTATACACCAGGATAACCATAGCTGTAGGCTGCAGGGTAACCACCATAATAAAATTGTGGCTCAGGAGCTGGTTCAGGACTGGCGACTGGGGAAGGAGCAGCCATGGCCACAGCAAACAAAACGGCGAACAACAAGAAGAACTAAAACAAAGATTTAAAATTAAAATCCATTTGGTGAAATCAAATACGATTGAACTTACGATTTTGAACATTTTTAAACGTTGATTTTTTGTTTTTTTTTTTTGAGATTTACACCTGTTTGAGGTTTCAAGCAGAAATGTTTGTCAAATATTTGGTCGCTAACATATTTATACCCAACAAAACAGAACAAGTGAATATTAAGATTAATTTGAAAACGTAATGTTCCGCATAACTTGTATGAAATGTTTTCTTATTACTGAATAATAGCGGTCATAATTATTTTTGTCACAATATTTAGTTAAATATTCATTACGCGCAATTGACAAATTTGCGGAAAAATTATAAGTAGAATGTGGACATCAATGTGAATGCAATGGAATTTATTAAAACTACGTATAAACAAAAAAACATAAACAAATTTTGTGTTTCGTATCTTAGATTTGCCAAATGTGATTTGGAACGTGATATGGATTCGCAGATATTTTTATCTTCATAAAATCAAAACAAAGTTGGATTTTTTCAAAACTTATTTTCACATGCAAATCACGTTTAGCAGAAGCGTGGCCTGTGGACTGAAGTCACAGTGTGAGTGTCAGTGCCTCATTCCGTAATTCAAGTCTTAGTTACTTTGTCAAGCTTTATGGAATTCAGCCCCAGAATCTTGTGTAATAAATTACTTGTTATTAAACATTAAACAATTAAATTTTATGAGACGTAATTACACTATAAGTGTGCGAGTCATATATTCGGAGATAAAATAATCCAATTTTAATATGATATTAATAGAATAATATGATCAGTTTGATACTTATTTGGTGACCAATAAAATTATTATTGCTTATGATTCTTTCAGCAAATTCTTTGTTGAAATTAAACGATTATTATAAGATTCATTAATTTAGAAATATTAAAAAAGGATCCTCAAAAGTATGGTAGATCTAATAAATTGCAAAACTTCAGCAAATTTGTCCTGACTTTAATTTTGTTTTGTAATTTCTTGCTTAGAAATTATATTTTTGGAATTAAATATAAAATGAGATTAAATTCGTTAGCATTCTTGCGATTTCTAAATGTTAAAATAAATTGAGGTAATTCCAATACGCTCATACTTTTTTTTTTATCGAATTTTCTCTTATTTAATTGAGACTAACAATAAGTTTAAAACTCTTAAATCTAATGAACAAATATAAACAGGTTATATTTAAATAGTTGAGCCTCAAAAATATGTAACTTAGGCTCAATTATCTGATGGGGGAGAAACAGAATGTTCAATATTTTTTTAATGGGCTGTTGGTGGGTGATGTTTTCAACTTAAGTCTATATTTGCAATAGCAGAGCGATCAGATCTTTTAAGTCGAGAAGATTGGTCCAGTTGTGCAAGGCATCGCGCCAGAGGATTTACATGGTTTTGCAGTTTTTCAACATATTTTGCCCTTCTTTTCTTGAATTCTGTTTTTACCATTGGAATTGGTAAATATCTGTGTATTCTTTCATTTTTTTTATGGACCATGGGGCTCCTGTAATAAAGGGTCCCAACAAAAACGCAATATTTAAATGTGGCGCCATTCGAAGTGTCATTGTTTGACATTTGAACAATTGTTATTGTTTGCTAGTAGAAGGTACGAGGTTAGTAAAAATAGGGCGCTACACGAATGAACAACGCATTCTCATTGCGAAATTGTTTTACCAAAATAGTGAAAATTTTGCGGCTACAGTTCGCAAATTGCGATCAATTTGGGGTCATAATAATGCTCCAAAAGAGTCAACTGTAAAGAGATTAATGGATAAATTTGCCAAAACAGGGTCTGATAGTGATGTAAAAACAACAACGCGCCTTCGACCAGGTCGATCGACCGAAAATGTCGCAGCTGTACGTGATGATGTCGCTCAAACTCCATCCACCTCAATTCGACACCGAGCTCAGCAAATTGGTGTCTACAAATCCACTATGCAGCGAATTTTGACGAAAGATTTGCATCTTCATGCATACAAAGTTCAATTGACTCAGGAACTGAAGCCAGCTGACCAT
>JAHXMU010000035.1:1250467-1312330 GCA_019455685.1 Philornis downsi | reverse complement strand
AGTTCAATTGACTCAGGAACTGAAGCCAGCTGACCATGGACAGCGAAGGGAGTTCGTTAATTGGGTATTGGAGAGACAACTTGAAAATGCTGATTTTGCCGATAAAATCATCTTCAGTGACGAGGCCCATTTCCATCTTGATGGCTTCGTCAATAGGCAGAATTGTCGCAGTTGGGGTGAGGAAAATCCTCGAGTGATTCACGAGAAGCAAATGTATCCTCAGCGTGTCACTGCGTGGTGTGGATTTTGGGCTGGAGGAATCATTGGACCTTTTTTTTTTTGAAAATGAGGTATGTCAAGCGCAAATAGTCAATGGTGTTCGGTATCGTGAAATGATAGCCAGTGTTTCGTGCCTAGAATTGATGAAATGAATGTGGAGGGCATATGATTTCAACAAGGCGGCGCCACATGTAATACAGCCAGAGAAACAATTGAAATGCTGCATCAGTCATTTCCAGGTCGTGTTATTTCGCGTTTTGGAGACCAGAATTGGCCGCCTAGATCGTACGATTTAACACCATTAGACTTTTTCCTTTGGGGTTTTTTGAAGTCGATGGTTTACGCGAATAAGCCGACGATGACTCAAGTCTTAAAAGAGGAAATTGGACGCTGCATTAATGAAATACCACAGCATTTATGCAAAACGGTCATTGAAAATTTAATTAAAAGATCGCGTGAGTGCCAGCAAAGCCACGGTGGCCATCTGCCCGATGTGTTGTTCCATACATAACCCCTTTCTATCTACTTTACGATATAATAAAGTTTCACGATTTTTTTTTAAATACCTGTGTTTCATTTAAAATTTAAATCTTGCGTTCTTGTTGGGACACCCTTTACTTCTTAGGATTTTAGATTGACATCGTTGAAGGATCTCAATGTTTGATGCACTTGCATTTCCATACAATTGCAGATCATAAGACCATATTGGTTTGATGACTTGGTTGTACAGGAGAACTTTGTGTTCCAAGCTTAGTGGGGAACGACTGTTTATTAACCAGTGCAAATCTGCGGCTTTTATCTTTATCTGTTTTTTCTTTGCATATACTTGTTGATATAAAATAATCCAAATATAGTATGATATTGATAAAATAATGATTAATGTGGTGCTTAATGCATCTTATAAAATTAACTATTTGTTTACGAACCTTTCAGCAAATTCTTCATTGAGAACGAATCAGTAATTTAAAAACTGTGAAAAGTAAAGATCGTTAAAAATATGCTAGATCTTCAGAAAATGTGCCATGTGTTTCATTTTATGTGTAATTTCTTGCATAGAAATGATATTTTTAGAAAATAATATCAAAAGAAATTAAATTCAAACAGCATTTTGGAAATTTCTAAATGTTGAAAAAATTCCAACTGAAATTCAAAAATTATATTTGAAGTTCGAAACACATTGAAAAGTTTTTTCAAGTTTGATAGAGATTTACGGCAGCTATCATGTCTATTATCCAACAAGGCAGACGGACATAGTTCACTTAGTTGACTTAGAGGGAAGTCATTTGATCGAAACATATTTGGTATTTGAAATGCTTACTTTTGGGTGTTATCTTCATTATTAAATAGAGCAGCGAATGAATTTACAATTTTTTTTATTAATGAAATATAATCACTTAGAAGCTTCCGACACTGCACCCCCTTTTACTACAGACAACGAGTGAAAATTCAACTGGCATTTCTAAAAAGTGAAAGATCTATCAGTCTAAGGCACACTTTATTGTAAAAATACATTTGATAGAAGGTGATGGGATTGTTTCATTTCAAACCTATCAAATATTTATTATAATAATTTATTTGTGCTATTTAGTTGTTGCATGAATAAAACAATGCATGGCGGAAGCGTTCCCTCCCTGCAAAGAATTCGGAATGTTCGTCGCATTATTTACCACTCTCCGCCAAGAATTGCCAAAGATGTCATTAATTTTCAAGCTGACAATGAAGATTTTTCAAAACAAACTCCCAGCACCCCAAGGAGAAGAGGAATTCGTGAGACTGCTTTCGATCGCATTGTGGCTAAATTAAAGAAAAATTGTAAAGCAACGGATCTGCTGATAGTGATTACTCCCTCAAAAAGGCATCCCAGCCACGTAAAATTACACGCTTTGAATTGTCAGCATTTGGAACACATGGGAATGACAAGTGTGACCCACAAAGAGTTGGCCAAATTAAAATATAGCAAAACATTTCAAAAATATTCTCTTATATTTTGTTCCAGTTACATCGGCCTCAATATGATGAACTTAAAAATGAAGACTATTAAGGATGTAATCTTTGCATTGGAAAATAAATATGGTGAAAAGTTTTGCACAATTGGAATACCATTGCAAATGAGCTTTGCTGGAGACTGTCGTCAAGTTAAAGACAACAAAGATGCCACTGTTGTTGAAAGAACACATAACAGTGTGACACAAACGGAATCTGACAAGGAACAAAGTGGCATACCAAGATCCATAAGAAGAGTTAAGGATTTGATTAGCACTATCAGTTCCTCTTCAACTACGCATGAGGCAGATTTAGATCACTTTTTTATGATGGCCAATAAACTACAATTGAGTTTATTTGTAAGACCTGCATTGTTTTGGAAACCCTTGGGATTTGTTAATACTCCCGACAAGGATATAACTCTATACCATGTGGAATCGTTTTGGCCAGGGCAGAATTATTTAGGCAACATAACCTTAAATGGTCGTGAATTGATGCAGGAACTGAATATGTTTCCAAAACTCTTGAATCAAATTCACATTATTGAAGACATCTATGATATTACACCTGTTCCAAGGTGGCTGGCCGAACTTTTACGCATAATTTCTAATTTTTTTAACATGGAATTAATCTATGATATGATTGGTGAGTTTATCTTTAATTGGTATAAGAATTTTACATTTGTGTGCAAGTAGAAGATATAATTGTAGTAGTAGTAATAAATGGTATTATTTATCAGTCGTGACTTTAATAATATAAATGATATAAACCAAACAAACAACTAACGAAAATGTTTATATAATTATTATAATTACATAAAATACAAATTTTCACATACTTCGAATGCGTTCTTTTTTATGTCTTCATCCGAAGGAATATTATATGAAGGAAGCAGTGAAAATACCAAACAACTTTTGACCAAATTTAAAATTTTAAAGTTTACTTCAGCCAAGTCCGCCAATCTGCCTGACTAGCCAGTAGACATGATGCCAGTCGTAAGTTCTTGTGGAACTATCTGAACCATTGAATCGCCTAATATTTTTCCAGATAGTATACTTTTAATATAGAGAGCGGTAATTTGGATTTTTGCGTGTAATTTTGGATTTTTTTGTATTTCTTTTTAAAGGGTGTCCCAACAAGAACGAAAGATTTAAATGACTGATGCAGCAATTGAATTATTTCTCTGGCTGTAGAACATGTGGCGCCGTCTTGTTGAAACCACATGCTCTCCACATTCATTTCTTAAATTCTAGGCACGAAAAAAATGGTTATCAATTCACGATACCGAACACCATTGACTGCGCTTGACATGCCTCATTTTCATAAAAAATGGAGGAATCCAATGATTCCTCCAGCCCAAAATCCACACCACACAGTGACACGTTGAGGATTTATTTGGTTCTCGTGAATCACTCGAGGATTTTCCTTACTCCAAATGCGTCCATTCTGCCTATTGAACAAGCCATTAAGATGGAAATGCGCCTCTTTAGTGACGAGGCCTGATTTTATCGGAAAAACCAGCGTTTTCGTGGTGTCTCTCCAATATCTAATTAACGAACTCTTTTCGCTGTCCATGGTCAGCTGGCTTCAGTTCCTGGGTCAATTGAACTTTGTATGCATGAAGATTCAAATCTTTCGTCAAAATTCGCTACATAGTGGATTTGGAGACACCAATTTGCTCAGCTCGGTGTCCAATTGAGGTGGATGGAGTTTGAGCGACATCATCACGTACAGCAGCGACATTTTCGATCGATCGACCTGGTCGGAAGCGCGTTGTTGTCTTTACATCACTAACAGACCCAGTTTTCGCAAATTTACCTATTAATCTCTTTACAGTTGGCTCTTTTGGAGCATTATTGTGACCCCAAATTGATCGCAGTTTGCGAACTGTAGCCGCAAAACTTTCACCATTCTGGTAAAACAATTTCACAATGAGAATGCGTTGTTCATTCGTGTAGCGCTTCATTTTTACTAACGTCGTACCTTCTACTAGCAAACAATAACAACTGTTCAAATGTCAAACAATAACATTTCGAATAGCGCCAAATTTAAATCATGCGTTCTTGTTTGGACACTCTTTAATAACATCGCCACAATTTTAAAAACCATCTATCGATTAATCACACCTTTTCCGGCACTTCCCATATAGATGATCAATTGAACCCAACAATTTTTGGCTTCATATCTTTCAAGTAGTTAAACGGAATTTAGCCAAATTTGGCACACATTTTTCCTTAGGTCTGAGAATGAAAAAGAATAACATTGGATCGCTCCTTTTGGTACCTCCCACACAAATGATCGATTTAATCGATATATTCTTAGACGTACATCTTTTGTAGAGTTACGTTCAATTCGGTTTCAAACAGATGATTGGGCAGCACTGTCATGCCCATTCTGGCTCCTATCGTACAAATTTGCTGACCTTTCTAAAAATCAAACTCTTCTTCGTAACTTTTAATTAGTAGGCCGCAGTAGCTTAAACTTCTCTTGAATTAACTGATTATTCGCTGTAAAAATGCGTTCCTTCTGTTACATCTAATTCCTACAATTGACAGATTTAACATATATATCAATTGTGCTACAATAAAAAATGCAAATAACTTTTTTTCAATGTATTCATTAATTTTTTGTTGTTGTTTATTTTATTTTATTTTATATAAAATGTCTATGAGCTGTTGTATATGATCTTGTTTCTTATCTTTCATATGTTGTCTCTAGTTAATGAGTAAGAAGCGAAATTGTCAAAAAATACCGAAAATCTATTGATTTTTAGAACAAATTTAAGGATAAAAGAAGACTATCTAATTCACGAATTCGATTCGATACAAATTATAAGTCCCAACAGCCCAAACGCTCATTTTCCTGGTTGGTTTTTATATTTTATAGCCACGCCCATAATTATGGAGATTGCTCTATAAGTTAGGATTTGATGTTTATACAAAACTGTCATATGTTGCGTCTAATCAGTGAACAAATGATTACGGTTTGGAAAAGTAATCTAATGAATGCTTACTTTTTTTAGAGGTCCCACTGGGCCAGCTTTACTCAATAGGAGCAATATTTGTGAAAATCAGCCTTCCAGCTGCTGTAGTGCGAGTTCCGCTGGCCTTTGTAAGTACGAATGGATTGTCGTCCTTAAACCGGCATAGATTTTTACGGCGAAAACTTACGGTAAGAATGTGTATACATTTTATGTGTCAGATAAATATATTAGGTTTTCAAAAACGTAATGACCTTTCATTTCCTTTGGCGGTGAGTTTAAAATAAAATATACAGGACGAACATACGAGTATAATATATAAATTAAATTTCAAACATTTTTGATTTTTAATCCTTTATTAAGAACTCAACCACTGGGTAGCCTCCATAGTAAACCTGAGGCTAAGGAGCTGGTTCTGCGCTGACAACAGGAGAAGCAGTTGCCACAGTCATGGCCATCAAAGCGGCGAACAACAGGCAATTTTGTACATCAAAGTAATCAAAAATTGAAGAAGCAACGCTGTCATATGCTTACGATTTTGAACATGTTGTGAACTGGTTTCTGATAACACACCTGTTAATGGGTAGAACAGGATTGTTTGCTAATCCAAGTGATCGACAGTGATTTATACGCGCTAATTGCTCCGTCATTCCATAAAATACGCTCTGTTTTCAAAATTGTATTAAATTATCATATAATTCTTACACGTCATTCGCAATTTTAAGACAAGGAAGAAGATAACGATGCTGAGTCACATCAGGAAATTCTCGCCTATTTTGTTATTCAAACTTTGTTAAGCCAATACCAAATTATTCTTTTGGCATAGTAAGCATACTGAATACAAAATACTGATATTGGATACTAGATTTGTTGGCATGAAGTTAATTTGACGTAGTACAACTTTATTGTGTTCTATTTATAAATTTATAAATAATTGCGCAGTTTGATAAATCCAAAAAAATTAGAGCATTTCTATCAGCCGTTTAAACATTGCAGGATAATGGGCAATTACTCACATAAGGGGTTTGCGCGTGTTCAATTGACGAAGACCATACTCATATGTGCGCATGAAATTGAAAGATAACATATGGGCTTACTAGGGAAAACGGTCTAAGTGGAGTTAGAATAAAGTCGGATATATTCGGTGTCGTTATTGTATTAGGTGTGGAACTAAGTTCCCGCTGTTTGCCAATAGAAGGCGCCAGCTGTAAGTAACGGTCGATTCTGCTATAACCTAAACGTCATAAGCCAAGCTTAGGCATATGGAAAACATACCGCCTCGACACAATGGTGATGTTCTTTTGGCGTCATATTCTTTTGGTTGTGTGAATATGTATGATTTTGTGTCAAATAATCATCATATGTGGGAAGTATTGATTTTTGTCTTTCAATCGAAGAGAACGGCGGCTGAAGCTCATCGAGAGCTTAAAAACGTTTACGGAGATGCTGCTTTAAGTGAAACAACGTATCGAGATTTGTTCCGCCGCTTTAAAGACGGTGGTTTTGATGTTGACGACCATTCAAGTGAAGGACGACGAAAAATCTTCGAAGACACTGAATTGACGGCATTGCTTGACGGGGATCCACGTCAAGTGCAGCTAGAGTTACCCGCCAAGCCATTTTCAAGCGATTGCATGCATTTGGAATGTTTCCAAAGCAATGAACTTGAGGTCCTTATGAGTTAAAGCCAAGGGATATTGAGCGTCGTTTTACTCGCCAAGCCATTTCCAAGCGAATGCATGCATTTGGATGTTTCCAAAGCAAGGAACTTGAGGTCCTTATGAGTTAAAGCCAAGGGATGTTGAGCGTCGTTTTTCGCCTGTGAACAAAAAAGAAAGAGTTTCCTTCATCGTATTGTCACGGGCGATGAAAAATGAATTCATTACAGCAATCCAAAGAAAAGAAAGTCATGGGGCAGTCTGGTCATGCATCTACGTCGGCGCTTCGGCCGAATATTCATGTTGCGAAGGTTATGCTCTGTATCTGGTGGGACCAGGTTGGTGTTATTTATTACGAGCTGTTGAAATCAACCGAAATCATCACTGAAGATCAGTATCGACTTCAATTAATGCGATTGAACCGAGCTATGTGCAAGAAACGCCCATAATACGCGGAGTGGCACGAAAAAGTGATTCTTCAGCATGACCACACTCCACATCACGTGGCCAAGCCCGTTAAAATCTACCTGGAAACGCTAAAATGGGAAGTCTTAGCCCATTCGCCATATTCTCCAGATATTGCGCCGTCCGGTTATCTTTTGTTCTGTTCGATGGCACACGGTCTGGCGGACCAGCAGTTCCACTCATATGACGACATCAAGGAATAGCTAGATTCGTGGATAGCCTCAAAAGATAACCAGTTTTACCGTGACGAAATTGGAGTTTTGGCAGAAAGATGGGAAAAAGTAGTAGCTAGCGATAGGCAATTCTTTCAACGAATCGTTTGTAAACATGTCTTCTTAATAAAGTTGAATTATTATAGAAAAAAAGAGTGAGAACTTAGTTTACGCCTAATTTACATCGCTAAATTCAATGTAGTTTAGAAATTATAGCAATTTTTCAAAACAGAGATTGTTGAAAAATTGGGTAATATCTCTAATAAATCTTAATATCGTCAGGCCATGCGCCATCGTCAAAATGCGATTTAAAAATTTCGTATATTTTGCAAATTTCCATAATGGCGTTTATTTACAAAGATGTTATAAAATATAGATATATTCCAGTAATATTTTTGAATTTTTTAAATTTGTTTAACAAAAAATATGAGTCTAATTACAAATACGGTGAAAATACTTAAGTATTCTAATCTATATAGGTATGTGGGATGTATAATTTTCAATTAAATTACTTTTAATGTCGGCAGTTGAGAAATAATGTTCAGAAATAATGCACAAATGCAAAGATAGTTTGATAAAATAAATAGCGATATGTGAACAGTTGAAATTTGACCAAAATCGAAAGCCTAATGCTTAATCCATTTACATCTAGATGCCTTATTATTACACAATGTCATTCAATAAACCAGACCACGTTAACATCTGCTTACCAAGCACGACAACAGATATCGTCTCGAGAGGGGAAACTGTAGGAGTAACTTTCAATGTCTGATTATATTGGGAGAACCACATCTTATCTAAGACTGGAAAACTACAATTCTTCCTTACGAGGGCGGCCCCAAAACTAAATGGCAATGCGTGAGCTAGCTGAAATGGGAGGTAGAGAGAGAGCTTTGCGGAAAATGGATGCCGCGTTTGCTTTCAATAGAGCAAAACAGAGTCCTGAAGATATTTCAGTAAAGTATTTGGCGATGTTTCACCCTAATAAAACCGAATTTTGCGTCGATTTATAACCATGGGACACCATGAGACATGGGTGCACCTCTTCACACCAGAGACAAAGGAACAGTCAAAGCAATGGACTGGAATGGGAGCATCGTGTCTAAAGAAGGCGAAGACGGTTTCATCTGCAGGCAAGGATGCGCTTAGAATAATTTTCATTGATTATCTTTAGAAAGGCAAAACCAACAACAGCTAATATTATGTTAGTTTATTGCAGTGTTTGGGTAGTGAAATTATGGAAAAAGATAGCATTTGGCGAAAAAGAAAGTGTTGTTTCATCAAAGCAATGCCCCAATTCACACATCCCTTGTTGCGATGATTAAAAGTAATGAATTAAAGTTCGAATTGCTTCATCAATTTAGTCAGATTTAGCTCTCTCTAACTATTTTCTATTTTCAAATTTGAAAAAATAGCACAGTGGTAAAAGATTTGCCAACAATGAAGAGGTGCAGTCTGCGGTTGATGGCTATTTTAAGGAGTGTGACAGTTCTTATACAGGGTATAGAAACTATTGACTATAGCTGGAAAAAATGTATCGAGCTAGAAATAGATTAAATTTTTTGTGTCTTCTTTGGTTGGTCGGCTAGTTTTGGGACAGCCCTCTTATGTGAAGGCTTTATCTATACATACATTCTGTAAAAAAAGTACCGGGAATTGATCATTTAAAAAAGTCCGCTGGATGAGATTATTAAAATTATTTTTATAGCTAAGTGTTCACAACTGTTCTCTGTATTGAAGGGGAAATTGAGTTTGACCTGTTATTTATCTTCTACTCGTATACAGTGCTCGATATTGTTAGTTCATCTTAAGTGTGTTTCGGGATTTTTTCGAAGGATAAATATATAAAGTTATCTCATATTTTGTACGGAGAAATGGAATGGAAATGGAATTTCGGCAAATGGCAAATGGAATTTCGTGAGACGAGCCGCTGCAAATGTTATGATGAATAGACTTTTTCAAAAACAGGTGCTTATCAAACGCGGTTTAGATGTGTTGTAAAATTTGCTATTTCGGGTCGGCCATTAACGTCTAAAATTTAGGTTAACACTGATAAAACGAAGGAAATGCTTACTGAAAATCGTCACTTAACTTTGAGACAGGCAGCTGCTGAATGTTCTACGTCTTACGGATCAATTTATGTAATTTTACATGTTTGATTGGTTATGAAATGAAATTCGAAAGAGCTAAAGACATGCTAAAACGAGTAAATTCCGTTCCCACATTATTTAAACTCATTATAGCTGGTAAACGAGATATG
Organism: Philornis downsi; assembly: GCA_019455685.1. NCBI lineage: Eukaryota > Metazoa > Arthropoda > Insecta > Diptera > Muscidae > Philornis > Philornis downsi. Next base: position 1,302,553 of record JAHXMU010000035.1, on the reverse strand, counting down.
GATTTACGATTTTGATATGCAAACCAGTCAATAATCTTCTTTATGCAGCTTTCTAACTGAGCTGAAACCGAAAAAAACGCGCTAAAGTCGATCAAAAGTCAAATGATTTTTTGGTAATTAGAATTCTTGTTGGAATGTCAGATAGCAAATAAAGAATATTATTTGGGCATTATGCGGCATTTGGAAGACCAAATTCTTCGAAAAAATCCAGGAATGTGGAAAGAAAGTTTATGGATTTTGCACCACCACCATGCACAAGGATATCGTTGTGATCGAATTTCTGTCCAAAAGCTCAACAAATATCATCAATTAACTATCACATTCACCTGATATGGCTTCGGTTGAGCTTTTCTTTTTCTAAAGAACAAATTACCACTTGGAGTCAACCGTTTTAATGACTCCAATGATTTATCTGTACAAACTTTTAGTTTATACCCTCACAATACAGCAAATTAAAGAATAAAAGGACGTCATTGTTAGTTTGCAAGCATTTAATAATTTCATAGATTCAAGTAACATTTCGTGGTTGTCTCAACCATAATAGACACCAGGATAAGCGCCATAGGAAGCAGGATAACCACCATAATATACTTGTGGCAGAGCGGCTGGTTCGGGTTTGGCCACTGGAGAAGGCAAAGCCGAGACTACGGCCAACAAAGCAGCGAACAACAAGAAGAACTGCAAGTAGAATATATTAGTTGAACTGGGTAGCAGCTAATTTGTGGTTTCAAGCTTTTTTAACAGCAGATAACTTACGATTTTGAACATTTTGAGCGTAGAGTATTTGCAGAGTACACCTGTTGATGTTTAAAGCAAAAATGTTTGTCTCACTGGCGATTCGCAAACTATTTATACTGAAATATTGCATGGATTTCTTAATTTAATATTTTTTTAATTGAATTTATAAAGATCCGGTACTCCACTGAGTCCAACCAATAATAACTTCTTTGATACCATTCCTCCCACATTAGTATTCATCAGATGAAGTGTGATATTTATAGGTGTAGGTTATAACAATTGAAGATGTACTGTTGCATAAACTTGCATTAATTGTGGTTTTTTGTATACATTTTGTACATTTTAATCAGCTTTGTTTATTTATATCAGAATATACTGTACTCATTTTCGCAAATTCATAAGATCGATTTTAGTACGGCACTTTGGAAATAGCTTTAAGATTATTCTAGTAAAAATAGCGTAATCTACAACGGATCCGTCGAGTTGAATTATAATCTTTGGTTAGAATAAATAATTATTAAAAAGGACGAGCGATAAGTGATCCCCAGTTCTCTTACGTGATATAAATTGTTTGATACAGCGAAACAAAATTCTAATTTGAATTCGCTATAGAGACATGTAGTATTAACAAACTTTGTGGCTGCAAACAATGGGAATTGGTTTTGCCATGTTATCATTTAGAGGAGAACTGGGAGCCATCATTATAACAAAGTTCAAATATTAAAAATGTGGTAAATCCAATGCTATCCACCATATTTTTATCATTCAAGAATATGATTAAGTTTTTAAAATTACGGATTTCAGCCAACAAATAAAAAGTGGAAGTAATTCAAAAAGAGTAACACTTTCATCACTTCCAATAGTGCAATATATGCTTATTTATCATTTCCAAACAAACTCGGTAGTCCTTATTAAATTAAATATCATTTAAGTACTTTTAATTTGTTTGGATTCGACCGCCACATAATCACATTTGGCAGAAACACTGTTTTACGGGCAAATTTCGGTCCAGTTTCTAATCCAAAAATTAAATTTCTTTAGACAAGTGAAAAATTACAGACGTCATCCCGAAGAAAAAATTGGAAATAATCCAAAAAGAGTAACACTTTCATCACATCCAATGGTGCAATATATGCTTGTAATTTCCAAGTGCTATTAATTTATTGGGATTCGACTGCCACATTTGACAGAAACACTGTTTTACGGGCTAATTTCTGTCTAGTTTCTAATCTAAAATTAAAATGTCTTTGGTCAAGTGAAAAATTGTCTCAAAATGGCTACTTTTTCATTGCTGTAGTAACTCTCATAAAAATGTGAAAAAACCGCTGCCTATGACAAGCCTATGATGAATTCATTACTGATTACGAAAATTTTCACCACTTTGCACCAAAGATTGCGGTGAATTTCAGCTTCCGCGGATGCACTTATTTTGTTAAGACTTAAAAGCAGTAATAGTAGAATTGAGAACCAATAAAGAAATTTCAGTAAAGTGAACTCACTTATATACTATATGTATAGAATTATTCATTTTTCGGTTCCAAAAGCAAAGTTAAATAAAACACACATAAAGCTAAGATACCGATGAAACTTTCTTGAAACTTGAAGCTTCATTATGATGCTTGGACCTTGCTACAGGGTTGCCCATATTCGACGGATCCATGTTTTTTAAAAAAAAAATCAAAGAAAAAAATAAAAATTTGGCGGTTGGCAATCTTATTCATTTAATTTGTTTCAAGTAGATTTGTTTACATCAATTTTTGAATATGATATCTCTCAAATGGCCGCCTCTGGCGTTGATGGCGTATTGTGCCTTTTTGCAACATTTTCCATCGTTTTCGCCAACATTTCGGCCGGAATAGCGGCTATTTCTTCACGAATGTTGTCCTTGAGCTCTTCTACGGTCCTTGGCTTGTTAACGTAAACCTTTGACTTCAAATGTCCCCACAAGAAGAAGTCAGCGGGCGTCAAATCGGGCGAACGCGATGGCCAGTCCAAATCACCACTTTTGGACATCAAACGGCCCGGAAACAAATTCTTCAGAAAATCGATTGTTATGCGACTTGTGTGCGGTGGAGCGCCATCTTGTTGAAACCAGAACTGCCTCATACGCTTTCGACGAATAATTGACATCACAAAATTGGTCATCATGTCGCGATAACGCTCCTGGTTGATGGTAACAGCATGGCCATTTTCGTTTTGGAAGAAAAACGGCCCAATGACCGTTTTCGCACTAACGCCGCACCAAACTGTGACTTTTTCGTCATGAAGAGGCAATTCTTGAATCTCCTGAGGATTTTCAGTGGCGTAAATACGGCAATTTTGCTTATTTACGGTCCCATTCAATGTGAAATGGGCTTCATCGGACATGATAATTTTGTTCCAAAATTGCTCGTCATCATCGGCCATTTCGATGACTCGTTGGGCCCATTCCAATCGACGAGGCTTGTCCGCAGGCAACAATCTTTGCGTCAATTGAATTTTGTACGGGAACAAATGCAAATCAACGCGAATAATCCGTTGTAAAGTGGACCGAGCCATGCCCAACTGCTGAGAACGGCGTTTTTGGGATGTTCTTGGGGACCTCTCAACACTGGCTCGTACGGCAGCGATATTCTCGGCCGATCGCCTTGGTCGACTTTTATTTGGCCTCTTCGGATTAGAAAGAGCCTCACCAGTCGAAAATTTTTCGTATAAACGCTTAATGGTGTTCTTAGAAGGCACACTTCTCACATTTTTTAATATTTTAAAAGCACGTTGAGTTTTCACAATTGACTTCTTCTGTTGAATGTAAATTTCAACTATTTCAGAGCGCTCGCGTGTATTGTTCCATGGTAAAAATCTGCTTGGACTGACGCTTCAAACGCGGTATGTCATTAAGCGATCTGACATCTCTGTCAAAAGTTATGGCGTTGCCAGATGGGTCCGTCGAATATGGGCAACCCTGTATTATATATATTATATTATATACGTAATACAATGATATTTAAATAACCGCCTCTGGATTGGTGGCAGCAGAGGATCTTTTTGATGTTCTTCCAGCCTCATTTCCGAAAAAAGGTCCCAGTGACACCTCCAGACCATAATGCGGTCCAAACAGCCACTTTTTCTGTATGAAATAGCTTTTCCACAATCACTTCTGGGTGCTCCGAGCAAAATTGTCGCATATGGGGACAATTTCGATTGTTGACGTAACCATCGAGTGAGAAATGAGCTTCATCGCTGAAGAAAATTTTATTTGAAAAATCAGCATTGAAAGCCCAATCAGCATATCTAAGGCATTGTGAATGATCAGTCAGCTCTAATAGTTGCATTAGTTGGACTCTATATGGATGGAGGTGTAAATCCAAATGCATAATACCCCATAATGAGTGGTAAGATAGGCCCATTTGCTGAGAACGGTGCGATATCGAAAAATTCGGATTATCCGCTAACTTTCACTCTTAGAAGTGAAATTTTTGGCAGCGCGTACATTACGATGATACTAATTCCTTGCACAGTAGGTGGATTATGACGACTATAATCACCCCGTAATGCACGAAAAGTGCTCACGTTTGAATCACCACTTTTATAGTTAGTTTCAACTATTTTTACACGTTCTCCGGATGTTGAACGGTTGGTAAAATTTTCACTAAGTAAATAACACTTCAGATGACAGGTATTTAACAGCTGACAGCCTTGTTAGACCGGCGGTTTCAAAACTACTAAATGGACAACCCTTTAAAGAATCCTAATAAAGAAGGCACTTCGATACGATTGGCCGATGCACTTGACACGAAAACTGTGATGTCTACCGTAGCTGCCATGCACAGAGGACTGAATTCAGATATGGGATTTTTAGCTTGCAAGAGACACTGAAACCTTGTCTCCCTATAGTGGGCCTATAGCAGGCCAAATAATCACAGTCCGTCGATATTATAGTATACTATTTTTATCAGGCTGATTTGTGGGTACACTCTGATAGGGGACAAGGATGATGAGGCTAAAGAAACATTTTATGAGTGCCATTGACATTAAATTTTAATGCCAACATAGAGGGGAAGATAGCCTCGGTCCAACGTCTGCAAGTTCAGTTTGCACAGCAACAAGTCCGGTAACGAATTGTGACTGATTTCTATCGCCGTGTCCAAAAACATGATAGTAATTGGGATTAGATTGCGGAACAAAGGTACCCACAAGACGTGTTCTGATATGGCGAAATAAGTCGCTGTTTTGGAGAAAGTGGCAATGTATCTGAGGAAAAGCATGTTGCATGCATGGCAACGCCGCAATCAATTGTAACGCCTGTTGTTATTGAACGCTGGAAGATTATGTAAAAAAGAAGAGACAGAACTGAAGAGGCAGTCATAAATGGACCGGGAGAAAAACCGCCATGATACAAGTTTTGCTGGTGTGGAGAAAGTGGCAATGTATCCGAGGAAAAGAATGCTGCATACATGGCAACACCGCAGACAATTGTAACACCTGCTGTGAGGGAACACTGGAAGGAAAGAAAAAAAGAGGTAAACCGTATTCTTAAAGAAAAGAGGCGATTATGAACACTGGTATAGGTGAACTCCCAAAGTCTACCATTAGGTTTTCCATTTATAAATAGTTGTCCAGATTTATGGATATTGATGAAAAAATGTCAGTAATATGCAGAGTGTACTGTTAACATGTAGAAAATATCTTTAATAGTTTTGAGAACTGAAGGGCAAGGAGAACTGAAGAAATCGCGCCAATTATAGACAATGGAACGAGTGCCTCCCCCAACAACGCAAAACGAAGTTAGAATTGCAATATCACTGTATAAATACAAAGAAGAAGTACCGGTGATCTGCCAATAAATCGGGGGAATGACCAGATAATGAGGATGAATCCGCTTTTGAACATAAATTGGCGAAGCGAGCATACAACAAAATCTAATCATATTAATCTTGTATAAAGTTTTTCATGAAGCATTTTTATGTAACAGGTCAAAATCCTTTCTATCCGATATGATCAAACTTTATTAATGTGACTTTAGGTTTGGAAAATCTAAAATTGACCGAATATTCAAGATGGAAAAAAATCCCACAGCAAACTCTAGAAAAACAAGTCTACTTATTTAATTTTGTTTTCGTCCACTAGCTCATTCCTTGCCAAGATCAAACGATTTCTTCAAAAAGTTTAGAAAATCCACTGTGAACACAGGCGGTGTAATGTTTAAGAAAAGCCACGTAATGCTTGCATACGCCGGTGATATTGATGTCAATGGTCGAAAATGTTGAGATATTAAAGCTGCTTTCTAAAACATTGAGAAGAGGTCGCTGTAAACGAGGACTAAATAATGTTATCATTTGTATTAAGCAGGCGATTTAAAAAAAATGAGCGAAAATTCATCTGCACTAGATATTAGATCTATTTGTCTTGCCCTACGACGCAGAGTCCGCAGAATTATGGTACAAGCGGACAGATCTGTTCTAGGAGTGTTTGGGAGAAAAGTTTGTTGAAAAATATATGAACCAATAATCATTAACGTAGGGTATCGGCGTATCGGCGGTGCATGAAATATGAGATAAATGAACTATAAACAGACATTGACCACGCGTATGACACCAATTAGAATACAGTGATTTTGTTGTTTGGATCATGTTGTGTGGATGAAGTAAAACAGTAGTTTTACTGTTTGAAATTGAAATTGTTGGGCAATGATCTCCACAGATAGTGCTTAAAAGAGTGACTAAAATTCCCCATAGAAATTATCCGGTTTCTGCAAAATGTTCGTGTGAACATTGGAGAAAAAGAGTAGAAGACCGAAGTTCTTAGAATATCAATTTTAATTGCCATCTAAATAAGTGAGTGTATAGATAGTGAATGTATAAATACTCAAAAATACTCACAATAATTATAAATACTGTAGTTCTATACAATAAAATAGTTCCGGACATAAAAACGAAATGAGATTGCACTTCATCGAATGAATACTAAATGAAGTGAGATGACAACAAGGAACTGGTTTGCAATTAGTTCTAAATGATAAGAAATTTTGGCAATCCCGTAGCAGTTTTAGTATAAATAAGGTATTGGACATCAATTAGACAATCATTCTTGCTTAAAACTTCCACAAGCTTATCAGCAACTACTCAACACACAAAATGTTCAAAATCGTAAGTAAACACAATCGGTGTCATTATCAGTAATAGCTTTTGCCAATAATACATTCTACTCGCAGTTCTTCTTGTTGTTCGCTGCTCTGTTGGCCGTGGTCTCGGCTTTGCCTTCCCCAGTGGCCAGACCCGAACCGGCTCCACAGCCTCAAGTGTATTACGGCGGTTATCCAGCAACCTATGGTGCTTATCCTGGTGTCTACTATGGCTGAAAAACTACAAACTCAACATTTTTGTATCCTATAAATTCACTTCTTTTATTAAATGCTTGCAAAACAAATGATTTTTAATTCTTTCTTAAAAAAAAAATCAATGAAGGGCATTAAAAAGGAAGGAGTTCTTTGCAAACAACGTTTCAGGTTATTAGAAACGTCATCTTTAGAAATTTTGGTTTTGGAAATTTTGGTTACCGATATAAAAGTTCGTTTAAATTTTTTCATTCTATTAAATGTGTTAGAAAACTACACTTTTAATGAGAAAATGAGGAATTTATCCTAATTTAATCAGTACTGTAATATGGAACTGTGCGTGAATAGAAAACGAAATGTGTAGGAAACATCCTATATAGTTATCACCCTAATGATATGAGAAGTTGTCGATGAGTAGTAGGGCTTTTAGAAAATTCTATTTATAAGCTGAATATTATGACCCAGCAGGACTCATGAACTTTTTCATTATCCCACCTAAAGATTGCCAGAGCTTGTAAGTTTCGAATTTTCAGTTATGCTATATGAGTTGGCTATCCACCAACATGAAATTAGGGATATGCATATTTCGTATGTAATAGAAGAAATATTCATCTCAGACCCTATAAAGGATATATGAGGTATGTTTAAAAAATAAGGTAAATTTTAAAATTTCGCGACTTTCGATTATTATTTTTTTTTATGTTGGTACACTCGTCTCGAAGATATATTGCCCGTTTTATCCATGTAGCATGTTTAGTTTGTTTGTGAGAGGCATAATGAGACAAGTATTTTGCGTGTTCGGCGATTTTCTGCTATCGAAAAAAACGGATCAAAGAAGTTGCATCAAATTTTGTGTAAAAAATGGAATTAAGTGCTCAAAAATACTTGGAATGTTGACAGTGGCATACGGTGAGTCACAAAAAAAAAAAAAAAAAAAATGGTTACAAGTGGTACAAGCTTTTCACAGAAGGTCGAGAAGATGTGAATAACGACACTCGCTCTGGACGCCCCAGCACATCAACAGACGATGAAAATGTTGAAAATGTGAAGAAAATTGTTAAGGAGAATCGTCGAATCACAATTAGAGAAGTTGCTGAGGATGTTGGCATATCGGTTGGCTCATGCCATTCAATCTTTTCGGAAATTTTCAGCATGAAGCGTGTGGCAGCGAAGTTTGTTCCAAAATTGCTGAATTTTGACCAAAAACAACGTCGCATGAGCATCGCTCAAAAATTGTTGAATGACGTCAACGATGATCTGGATTTGCTTAAAAGGATCATAATTGGTAACGAATCATAGGTTTGCTCGTATGGTTATGACGTCGAAACCAAAACACAATCGTCCCAATGGAAGAGTCCAGGAGATCTAAGACCAAAAAACACGCCAAGTTCAATTAAATGTCAAGGTTTTGCTCACTGTTTTCTTCGATTGCCATGGCGTAGTGCATCAGGAGTTCTTACCACAAGGTCGTACGGTAAATAAGGAGTATTACCTTGAAGTTATGCGCCGTTTGCGTGAAACAATACAAAAAAAAAAAAAACGCTTGGAATTGTGGAAATAAATTCATGGCTTTTGCATCATGATAATGTACCTGCTCACTCATCTTTGCTTGTGAGAGATTATTTGACCAAAAACAAGACCGTTATCAGGCTTTAGCTACCGTATTCACCAGATTTCGCCCCCTGAGACTTCTCCCTGTTCCCAAGAATGAAGAGACCCATCGTTTTTCGACGATTGAGGAGATAAAAACCGAATCGCTGAGAGAGCTCAAGGACATACCAAAAAGTGCATATCAGAACTGCTTTGAGGATTAGAAAAAATGCTGGCACAAGTGTACTATATCTGATGGGGATTACTTTGAAGGAGATAAAATAGAAATTGATGAATAAATAAATATTTTTTGAGAAAAATTAAAATTCACCTTCTTTTTTGAACACTCCTCGTATGTTTAATGTAAGTATGTCCATTAGATTGCCCGCATGTCTGTTGAAAGCGGCGTTTTATGTAGGTATCTGAAATGTGGCAGAAATATGTATATCTCATATTCATAGACAGAGACAGTTCGAAACGATTTAAAGTTTACCCAGAAGATAAAACTTGGGCAGTACCTGCCTTCCAAAAACGTAATTTTTTTTATAATTTTTTTTTTAAATGTTATTATTTATTCTCTAACTAAGAGAAATATGCAGACGTTTAGCATAGTTAATGGAAAGAACTATCCCAAATAAATCGTTTGTACTTGAAAAAACCAGAAAGGACCCTTTCAGATCGACTTGAGTTGTGCAAAGTCGACAACTGACTAAATATTCACACTAAGGAAAATTGTGGAGGAAACCGGAGAAAAACTGACCGACGAATAAAGCGTAAAGCTGGACAGGTGCGCCATAATTCCGAGTAATCGCCAGAAAAGTGGTCTGCCTAATCTGATATATTGAATTTATTTAATTTTCTTCCAGAAAATTAACCATTAAAAACTTTTTTGTTAAACTTAACGGATAGGTGCCACATCAGCAGAAAAATGAGGATTATTTAGAAGCGCGATACAGACCTAATCTGGGCAGGTTTTTTCTAATGAATCAATTTCGCCTACTTCTGCCAAAATTTACCACAATTTTGACCAGTTTTGAACAGTAACTGTCTATAAATATGAAATATATTTCTGCCAAATTTCAGCTTCCTACATAAAGAGATCCTTTCAACAGACATGAGGACAAGCTAATGGGCGTACGTAGACAGATATAGGTTTTTACGATGATCAGGAATATATTCGTATATCCTTTATAGGGTCTCAGATTAGTATCTCATATATTATATACGAGATAATTATATCCTTAATTTTATGTTGGTGGGTAATCGATTCATACAAGTTAACCGAAAATGCAATATTTAGAATTTTTGATATCTGTGTCAATCTTTAGGTGGAATAATCGAACACCTTGTGAAGCATTCTACGTCATAATAGGCAGCATAAAATTAGAATGACAACTGTGTCAATCTTAGGTGGAATAATCGAACACCTTGTGAAGCATTAGAATTTGCTAAAAACCCTACTACCTATTGACATTTTCGTCATATCGTATATTGTACTGGGTTATCCTTTTTTTCGCTTTCGAAAGCTAAATAAAACACACTAAAAGCTATGATTTCGATGCAACTTTAATTTTAATATAATGGACCTTGGACCTTATGTACAGGGTGTCTGTCGGGAAGGTATACTACTTTGTTTGTTTATAATTTTTGATTAAGTGAAAGAGAATGGATCTTATATTGATAATAATTTTATTTAATGACGGCAATTATGTATGGAATACAATATCAGATAAATGTCCGCCTCTGTTAGCCTCACAAATGCGAGCCCTTTTGAGCACATTTTTCATTACATTCTCACAAATTTCACGCGGAATTTCATTAATTTCATCACGAATATTTTGTTTGAGTTGCTTAAGCGTTTCTGGTTTGTTTGCATAAGCCTTGCTTTCCAGATATCCCCACAAAAAGAAGTCCGGAGCAGTCAAATCAGGCGACCGTGGAGGCCAATCAACAACCATTTCTTGAAATAACTCCCAAAAATTTCACGTAACTTTCTCATCGCCACGGTAATCGATGATGGATTTTGATAAAATGTTTCAACGATTAAAACTCGTTGGTTTGTCGTCTCTACTCCACGACTGCCAAATATGAACTGTCAAGGCTAATGTTTACCAAAATGTTTACGTCAAATCCCATGATCTTGTTATGCTAAACTATACATATTCGTAAATGGCAAACCTTTCACTAAATAAATAACACTCCAGATGGCAGGTATTTAACTGCTAACAACCCTACCAGGTCGGCGGTTTTGGAACCGTTAAATGTATAAACCTGTACATATGTACCACTAGGGTGATAAAAATTAAAGATGATTCCTTTACATTTCGTTTTCTATTCGGCCACAGTTCCATATTAAAGTATTGAATAACAATAAATTCGAATAAATTCCTCATTTTCCCATTAAAAGTATAATTTTCTAATACTTTTAATGGAATGAAAAAATTTAAACGAACTTTTATAGGTAACCAAAATTTCCAAAACCAAAATTTTTAAAGATGGTGTTTCTAATAGCGTGAGACATTGTTTGCAAAGAACTCCTTCCTTTTTAATGCCCTTCATTGATTATTTTTTGAGAAAGAATTAAAAATCATTTGTTTTGCAAGCATTTAATAAAAGAAGTGAATTTATTGGATACAAAAAAGTGAAATTTGTAGTTTTTCAGCCATAGTAGACACCAGGATAAGCACCATAGGTTGCTGGATAACCGCCGTAATACACTTGAGGCTGTGCAGCCGGTTCGGGTTTGGCCGCTGGGGAAGGCAAAGCCGAGACCACAGCCAATAGAGCAGCGAACAACAAGAAGAACTGCAAGTAGAATGTATTATCGGCGAAAGCTATTACTGATAATGACACCGATTGTGTTTACTTACGATTTTGAACATTTTGTGTGTTGAATAGTTGCTGATAAACTTATGGAAGTTTTAAGCGAGAATGATTGTCTAATTGCTGTTCAATACCATATTTATACTAAAACTGCTATGGGATTGTCAAAATTTCTTAACATTTAGAATTGATTGCAAACCAGTTCCTTGTTGTCATCTCACTTCATTTAGTATTCATTCGATGAAGTGCAATCTTATTTCGTTTTTATGTCCGGGAATATTTAATTGTATAGAATTACAATATTTATAATTATTGTGTTTTAGAGTATTCATATATTCACTATGTGTACACTCATTTATTTAGATGACAATTAAAATTGATATTCTAAGGACTTCGTTCTTCCACTCTTTTTCTCAAATTTTCACACGAACATTTTTCGGAAACCATATCATTTCCATGGGGGTTTTAGTCACTCCCTTAAAGGCTACCTATGGAAACCACTGCCGAACAATTTTCAAGCTGCAGTGTTTTACTCTATTCGCACAACATGATCCAAACAGTTAAATAGTTGCATTCTAATTGGTGTCACAGAAGTGGTCGATATCGGTTTATAATTCATTTATCTGGTAATGCATACAACGCCGATACTCTACGTTAATGATTATAATCATTTATAATAATAATAATTAACTAATAATTGCTGGTCTATATATTTTTCAACAAACATTTCGCCCAAAATACTTCTAAAGTGTGTGCAGCAATTGAATTGTTTCTCTGGCTGTATGACATGTGGCGCCGTCTTGTTGAAACCATATGTCCTCCACATTCATTTCTTCAGTTCTAGGCACGAAAAAACACGATACCGAACACCATTGACTGTTAGCGCTTGACATCCCTCATTTTCATAAAAAAAGGTCCAGTGATTCCTTCAGTCCAAAATCCACACCACACTGTGGCACGTTGCGGATGTGTTTGCTTCTCGTGAATCACTCGAGAATTTTCCTCACCCAAATGCGACGAAGACATCAAAGTGGAAATGGGCCTCGTCACTGAAGATGATTTTATCGATAAAATCAGCATTTTCATGTGGTCTCACCGACACCCAATTAACGAACTCCCTCCGCTATCCATGGTCAGCTGGCTTCAGTTCCTGAGTCAATTGAACTTTGCATGCATGAAGATGCAAATCTTTCGTCAAAATTCGCTGCATAGTGAATTTGGAGACACCAATTTGCTGAGCTCGGTGTCGAATTGAGGTGGATGAAGTTTGAGCGACATCATCACGTACAGCTGTGACATTTTCGGTCGATCGACCTGATCGAAGGCGCGTTGTTGCCTTTACATCACTAACAGACCCAGTTATGGCAAATTTATCCATTAATCTCTTTACAGTTGACTCTTTTGGAGCATTATTGTGACCTCAAATTGATCGCAATTTGCGAACTGTAGCCGCAAAACTTCCACCCTTTTGGTAAAACAATTTCACAATGAAAATGCGTTGTTCATTCGTGTAGCGCTCGATTTTTACTAACCTCGTACATTCTACTAGCAAACAATAATAATTGTTCAAATGTCAAACAATGACACTTCGAACGGCGTTAAATTTAAATCTTGCGTTCTTGTTGGGACACCCTTTAGAATAGATCTGTTCGCTTGTACCATAATTCTGCGGACTCCGTGTTGTAGAGCAAGGCAAATAGAGCTAACGTCTGGTGCAGATGAAGTTTCCCTCATTGTCATTAAATCGCCTGCTTAGTATAAATGTCAATAATTTGTTTTTTGCTATTTTATTAAAGCCAAATTAAGTTAGATTAAATCATCAACCATTTAAGAGGTATAGTAACATCCAAAATACACTGGCTCCTTCTCAATGTTTTGAGAAAGCTTCTGTAATATCTCAACATTTTGACCATTAACACCGGCATATGCAACTAGCACGTGTCTTTACCAGAACTATAGTCGATCTAAAAGGGTCCTATTTGGTCAGATAGGATAGATTTTGGTCTTTCACATGTAGTGTTCGATAAAACCTTACAGGCAAGGTTAAAAAAATGATACGTCAAAGTGGGATCATTCATAAAATTGAATCGACTATTTTGAACGCAGGACGTAGTACACTAAGATTCCAATCATCGGGTACACTAAGATTCCGTTCATCGATCTAAATCGTGTTTATGAGCTGAGGCATACAGCCCATCGTCACTATTCTGAAACAACTGTACCGGCATACCATCAGCATCCGCAGCTGTGTTATTTTAAAGCCGTAATAGTGCTATCTTCATTTTGTTTCGGGTCGGAGCTAATCAGTCCATGCTAATGTCATTAATTGGTATAGTTTTATCACTTCGTATTCTACCATTCGGAATTAGCAAATTATAAAATTGTTCTCTCCATAATTGCTTCATACACTGAGTATCTCCGGTCAGATTTCAATATTTATCCCTACAGGAGGATTATGGATTTGTGTTTAAATTTTGTATGAATATTTCTTCTATGTAGAAATATTTAAATGATTGTATTCAATATTTATCCTTACTTCCTTGCCTTTTCGTAGGATTTTCAAGCATCACCTCTTTCGGTGTACCTTCCGTCAGCTTCGCCCTCTCCCTCTTAGTTTTATGTTTTCATAATAATTAATATTTAAGATGTGGAGCTTAATATGTCTCTTCCTACTTTTCTGCTGTTGTTACCGCTGCTAACGGCCACTAGGCTGATATAAAGAGTTGATCTTCTGTAATAGAAGTTTCATACCTACCCAAGAAGCACTTTAACTATCACCAGACGGATGTCCCTTACATTAATAGGAAATATTTGGCTGAAATCGTCAACTGCTTGTAAAATTTTGCAAAATTTTATAAATGACTGTCAGACAATCAATTACAGTTTATCCATTATGTAGTTACCCCATTTTTTATTTGCCGACGCAAATATAAATTTTGTGAACTGAATCTGAATCATGATCTCTGAATTTTTTACACAATTTTTTATTCGCCCCACCGTATTTAAAGGCAATAGTTTGGTTTATGATATTTGATTTGCAGCTGTGAATATACGAGGTGTGTTCAAAAAATAGATGAATTTTAATGTTTTTTCAAAAAATATGTATTTATTCATCAATTTCTATTTTATCTCCTTCAAAGTAGTCCCCCTGAAATATAATAAATTTTGCCAGCGTCTTTTCTAATCCTCAAATCAGTTCTGATATGCACCTTTTGGTGTGTCCTTGAGCTCTCTCAGCGATTCGGTTTTTATCTCCTCAATCGTCGCAAAATGCCGTCCTTTCATGACTTTCTTTAATCTTGGGAACAGGAAAACGTCGCAGGGGACCAAATGTGGTGAATACGGTGGCTGAGGCATGATAACAGTGTTGTTTTTGACCAAATAATCTCTCACAAGCAAAGATGAGTGAGTATTATGAGCATTATCATGATGCAAAAGCCATGAATTTTTTTCCACAATTTCGGACATTTTTCTTTGTATTGCTTCACCCAAACAGCGAATAACTTCAAATTAATACTAATTATTTACCATACGACCTTGTGGTAAGAACTTCTGATGCACTACGCCATGGTAATCGAAGAAAACAGTGAGAAAAACCTTGACATTTGATCGAACTTGGCGTGCTTTTTTTGGTATTGGCTCTCCTGGACTTTGGTTTGGGCTTTGTTTTCGATGTCATAACCATGTACCCATGATTCGTCACCAGTTATGACCCTTTTAAGCAAATCTGGATCATCGTTGATATCATTCAACAATTCCTGAGCGATGCTCATGCGACAGTGTTTTTGGTCAAAATTTAGCAATTTTGGAGCGAATTTCGCTGCCCAAAATTTCCAAAAAGACTGCATAGCATGAGCCAACCAATATGCCTACACCCTCAGCAACTTCTCTAATTGTGATTCGACGATTCTCCATAACAATTTTATTCATTTTCTCAACATTTTCATCAGTTGTTGATGTGCTGGGGCGTCCAGAGCGAGTGTCGTCATTCACATCTTCTCGACCTTCTGTGAAGAGCTTGTACTACTTGTAAAAATTTTGTTGACTCAGAGTACTCTAACCGTATGTCACTGTCGACATTTCAAGTGTTTTTGAGCACTTAATTCCATTTTTTACACAAAATTTGATGCAATTTCTTTGATCCATTTTCTTCGAGTTGTCGAGTAATCGACATCTAGTAAATGTTTTCCAAACTGATGTTGGGAACCGTCGTTAAACTCTAAGTCCTGTCGAAGGAATCAGAAAATAGAGGACGTGTGAGCTTACTAAATGTGGGAAGCTCTCCCATATCTCGTTCCTGGAATGCAAAGGAATTTGTTTGTTTTTTTGCTACATTTTGTTTCATAAGTAATAATAACTTATGAGGCGACAGGCAGTCTTCCCTGGGATTTATTTTAAACCTGAACATATCCAAAGCCCACATGAGAAATTATGTTGTTATTGTATTTAGTAATATTATTGGTGTTATTCAGCAAATATCATACATCAGTTTCCCTTTCTACAATCATACAACACAAAATTGAAAGTCAATATATGTATGTATATTCAAACGCCAACATAAAACCAGCCCTCGAAATTAAGCTCCCAACGCCATTATTTTGAGAAGCTGCGATAGAATCTTTTGCATAAACGCGTTATAAGGGTAAAGGAATCAAGTTTCTTTTCTCCTCGCATGACCCCAAGCAATTTGTTAGCTATGAACAATATTTACTGTATTCCCGCATTTGCACAGGAGTGTAAATGCTTCATTGGGGGCCGACTGAAATGTGAGTCATTCGTTCAATCATTATTGTATTTCGTCCATTTTTCGTTTCAATATCGTACATTTTTCGCTCTGACTCTCATATGAATCTGAGCGTCATTAAACATTTCAGCCAACTGGAAGGAACAAAACTGAATTGTATTTTGGAAACTGCATTATATTTAGATATTTTTGAATTTTTGATGGGCTTTTATATCTCATTTGGTAGTGCAATACTACAGGGTGCTCCAGATATGGACACTTTTTTTTTATCATATGTTATTTCGACACTGATAGCTTTTTGCTGCACAAAATCATGTCTTGGCTCGTCTCACATTGGGAAATATTGCAAAATGAGCCTTATATCAGCTTCAATTTGAATTCGAATTTGGTCGAGAAATCATCTCTTCTAACGAGTTGCATATCCATCTCGGCGGCCATGGTAACAAACAAAATTGCTGCATGTGGTTATCCGAAAATTCGAACGGATTGCCGAGAAACCAATGCATTCGTAGAATGTAGTATAAATTTTGAAGTTTTGCAATGTTTGAAGTGCTTTTTTTATGTTGCTTGAAATTCCATTTGGACAACGTTAAGCGTTTAAGAGTCATGACAACTGACTGAAATTAAACATGTGAACCTGGACGATCTCTGGTTTCAGCAGGACGCTTCGCCAAATCACTGAGCCTTTTTACGTTTTACGGACTAAATTCGATAGTTGTCACTTGGCAATCAGGGAGCTACGCGTTCGACCCCGTTGGAAGATCTGTATTATGCATACGAGGTGTGATAAAAAAATAACCGTTATTTTCAAATTTCGTGAGTTATGTATGTTCGATTTTCGAATTTTTTTCTGTTATGTTGGTACACATGTCTGCTATATATTTTGCCAATATCAGCCATTTTGGATTCTCAGTTTGTTTTTGACAGATAAAAATGTTAGTCGTGTTTTGGCGTGCTCTTCGATTTTTTACTATTCGAAAAAATGGATCAAAGAAACTGTATTAAGTTTTGTGTTAAAAATGAAATTAAATGTGCAAGGACATTTGAAATGTTGACTGTGGCGTTTAGCGAGCCTACTATGAGCAGAACACAAGTTCAATTATGGTATAACCGGTTTAAGGAAGGCCGAGAAGATGTCAATGACGATGCTCGTCCTGGTCACCCGAGCGCGTCAGTAACCAATGATAGCATTGAAGCAATGAAGAAAATGACTTTTGATAATCGTCGAATCACTATTAGAGAGATTGCTGATGATGTTGGCTTATCGTTCGGCTCATGCCAAGCAATTTTTAGGGATGTTTTAGGCATGAAATTTGCGGCAGCGAATATTTTTCCAAAATTGTTAAATTTTGAGCAATAACAACGCCGCATGGACATCGCTCAGGACCTGTTGAACGTCGTCAACGACGAGCCAGATTTCCTCAAAAAGGTCATAACTGGTGACGAATCATGGGTGTATGGCTATGACATTGAAACCAAAGCCAAATCATCCCAATGGAAGCGTCCAGAAGAGCCAAGACCGAAAAAAGCAAGTCAAGTTCGGTCAAATGTGAAGGTTTTGCTCACTGTTTTCTTCGATTGCAATGGTGTGGTACATCATAAATTCGTGGCATAAGGTCGTACAGTCAGTAAGGAATACTTTCTTGAAGTTATGCGCCGTTTGCGCGAAGCAACTCGCCAGAAATGCACAGAGTTGTAGAAAACCCAATCATGGATTTTTCACCATGATAAGGCACCAGCTCACACATCGATGCTTGTGCGTGAGTTTTTGACCAAAAACAAAACCGCAATCATGTCTCAACCACTATATTCACCGGACTTGGCCCCCGCTTACTTCTTCCTCTTCCCAAAACTGAAGACACGGATGAAAGGAAAACGTTTTGCTACGATTGAGGAGATAAAAGAAAAATCGAAATATGAGCTGTTGGCGATACTTATGCCAGCGTTGGATTGGAAAAAACGCTGGCATAAGTTATATCTGAGGGGGATTACTTTGAAGACGACATTGATAAATAAATAAATAATTTTTGAAAAAATTGAAAATAATGGTTATTTTTTGATCACACCTCGTATAATCCAGACAACAATCAGAGTAAATAATTTGTCTCAAATTTTGCACTGCAAACGGAATTCCATGTGTCAAATCGTGAAAAATTGTACAAAAGGCTAACAGTTAATCCGCTGTATCAACAACATACGCATATGAGTGGTACAGTGAATTCAATCGTTCGAAATGGCTTGCTTTGGTCGGCCATCAAGTGAAGTTAACATCGATAAAGTGGAACGACTGAAATTCGTCATCGAGTTTGAGAAAGATTGCCGTTGAACTTTCTGTGTCTCATGAATAAATTCATGCCATTTTAGAGTAGTTGAAGACAATTTAGAACGATTCAATTCACACTCCTGATTCATAGAACGCATTACAATTGATGTTGAAACATGAGTTTACGAGTTTGACATGCAAATCAGCCAACTAGCTTCGGAATAGCGTCATCCAATTGAGACAAAACAAACCAACCAAATCACGTCTCAAAGTCGGTTAAAAATTAAAGCAATGCTTTGATTATCGCAGTATAGTTCACTCTGCGCTCTACCAGCAGATCAGATGGCAAATGTTACATGGGCGTTATGCGAATTTTGAGAGAACAAATTCGTCGGAAAAAGCCCAGATTGTAAAAAGAAATCTCATTAATTTAACATCACGATAAAGTCGAATATTGTGAACGTATTTTGGCTAAAAATTAAACTAATTTCATCGAATAAGCATCGAAGTCTTTTCTAGAAAATGCCTTTGAAAATTATTTTTATGATTGATTTATTCCTTGGCACAGATTGGGACAACAAATTCGCCGGAGAAAGAAAACTTATTAATATTGTGGCATGATAGCGGCGCACTTTGTAAATGAATTATCTGACGGGGAAAAAGTAAACTAAACTATTACGTCGACACACAGTCATCATATTCATCTAATCGGAGCTATTAATTTTTATTCCATCACATTTTTCATTACATTCTCACACATTTCATGCGGTATTTTATTAATTCCATAACGAATATTTTGTTTGAGTTGCTCAAGCACTTCTGGTTTGTTTGCATAAACCTTGCTTTTCAGATATCCCCATAAAAAGAAGTCCGGAGCAGTCAAATCGGGCAGACGTGGAAGCCAATCAACATCACCATTTCTTGAAATAACTCGTTGTGGAAAGAGGTCTCGCAGTAATTCTTTTGTAATCCTGATTGTATGCAATGTGGCACTATCTTGTTGATACCACATGTTAATCAAGCCCAAAGCATTCAGATGTGGCGTTAAAAAGTTGTCAATCGATATCACGATATCGCTCCCCATTGGCAGTGAGCGTTACGCTGTTTTCAGTTTCAAAGAAGTCAGATCCAATGATTCCTCCTGATCAAATTGCACACCAGACTGTCACTTTTAATGGATGCAAAGGGGACTGATGAATAATTTGAGGGTTTTCCATTACCCAGAACCGACTATTCTGTTCATTCACATATCGGGGTTTTCATGCGCGAGCTGTAACATCGTATTGGCATATGTACGGCGGCGTAAATTGTCTTGTGGAAGAAGCTCTTGTGTCAACTGAATCTTAAATGGAAACAAATGCAAATCCTTGTGCAAAATTGAGGCCTAAGTTGTTCTTTGAAGACCAAGCTCTTGAGCACGGCGTCAAACTGAGGTTGATGGTAATGTAATGTTTTCAGCCGATATTTCAGTACGTTGTGGTCCATGCTTGGCCCTATCAGCTACAGATACTCTCTCTTCGAAGTTATTCACTACACGATAAATAGTGCGTCTTGTTGCACGTTGTTTCTCCCAAAAATTTCATGTAACTTTCTCATCGTCACAGTAATCGATGATTGATTTTGATAAAATGTTTTACCAATTAACGAATAAACACTTTGGTTTATCGAATATTTTTCCATAATAAATTTGCCACGTCTCTACTTCATGACTGCCAAATATGAACTGTCAAGACTAATGTTTACCAAAATGGCAGCAAAACAAAGTACTACAGTTCCCGACGGACACCCTGTAGATACTTTTTGTTTTATTACTTTTTTTTTTTTGACTGAATGTGTGCCAAAAAATTGGGTTTTGTTGCATTTTATTTCATATTTAAAAAATATGCCTGCATTTTGACCATCACGGTAATCATCGAAACGTAAAAATTTGAAATCGTGGTAGGCACTGGTAATGGATGGTAATATGTTGATGAAATGGAAATTTGTGTATGTGGTATATATAGAAAATATATAATATATATAGAAAATATATAAATATAAATAGATGATGTATACGAAAGCATACAATTTACTAATTTATGTAATATTTGCATGATTTCTACTTTCAAAATGTTTTAAAAATGCCCTACTCAGTGCAAACAGTATTGATGAATAAAAGGGCACAATTATATTGTATGATGTGAGCTAGTTGTAAATACTTTGATATAATTCGAAGCTAGATTAGTCCACATCCAAACCGAATTTTCCATAATTAAAATGTTTTAAAAATGAATTTATAATCCATTCACATACATAGTAATCTAAAACGAGGCCACTAAAATGGAACTTTGATCCCAAAGGATAAATAACGATTTCATCAACGACATAGACACTGTTAAAACCTAAATTCAAAATTATCATATAATATAATTTCCAATTAATGAAATTAATATTGGGAGTCATGGGGACGCAGCCATGAACTTCTATATGAACTAGAATATTATAGAGAAACGACATCGCCCAACTTAAATACGCTTCATAGACTCGACCAAACAAAACGTCTTCAATTTTTGAAACGAATTATAGGTATATTACAAATGAAAGTACGAAGTGGTGTTATTTGAAAGGCCACTACTATTGACTTCATATAATTAATAAATGATGAATGCCATTGGCTTGAACCAAGATACGGGTGCAGTCACAAAACTAGCCGACCTAAAAAATAAGGCACAGAAAAGTTCTCTAAGCTCGATACACTTTTGCCAGCAACATTCAATAGTTTCTATAGCCTGATTATAGTAGGAAATGTGAAAGTCCTTAAAATAGCCATCAACCGCAGACTCCACCCCTTCATTGTCAGCAAATCTTTTACGACTGAAACATTTTTTTAAGTTTGGAAATGGAAAATAATTCCAGTAGCTAAATCTGACTAAATTGATGAAGCGATTCGAACTTTAATTCATTATTTACGGCCATCGCAATAGTGAATGTGTAAACTGGAACATTGTCTCGATGAAATAACCCTTTCTTTTTCGACAAATGCTTCCTTTTTCCCATAATTTCATCACCTAAACACTGCAATAAATTTGAATAATACAGGCCGTTAATAGTTTTTCTTTCATGAAAATAATCAGCTCAGAGTCACTATCTTAAAAAACCTTCGTATGCTGTCCATCACTGCCCGTAGCTTTGTTATGTTTAAGCCGCAATACTGACACTCTGGCCTCGTTTTAGCTCGATGCTGGGTAATATATCGGTACATCGTCGGTAATTGTGGTGATTTCCCGATTCGTACTACTATTCACATTTACCAGCTTGTAGATGATCTTTCGATAATTGCAGCACACTCTGTATTTGTGTCACCGGGTTTCTAACTCTGTCTTTGTAGGAATGGAATCCTGTTGCATAGTCCTTTCTTCTGGTATTTTGGTAAAATTTTCGAGCATCACCTCTTTCTCTTTATCTTCCTACATTCTCGCCTTTCTTCTCTTTCCATAAAAAATCTGTGTGTCTTTCTCCTCTTCTCCCCACATCGTTCTTCGGCGGCACGCATCACTATTGACTACAGTGTTGCCAAGAAAGCAGTATCCTTTGCCTCTGACACCATTAGGCATTCTTTATCGTACTAAAATCATACTGTCTGAGTGCAGTTTTTCATAACCAAGTATGATTTTCACGGATTTTATATGGTAATCCATATGACGCCTAAAAGGCATCATTTAAAGAGATGAGTTTATTTATTTTCGTTTTAGGATAACTCATTTCATATAAAGTACATGGAGTGTGGTTGATGTTAGATTTATTCACAATCAAATTTTAACTAAACTTTATTTTATAACCAACATTATCAAATCAAGCGATAGGTAATCTTCTGTGGGATTTATTGTAAATTTGAACATTTTGAATCTTGATTTGAGAAATTATGCGATTTATTCATGTTGTTATTGCTATTATTCTCCTAATCTCTAGCAACATTCCCTTCAATCACAATCCGATTACACATAAATGAAACTCAATATAGATTTAACCCCCAACGTAACTTGGCCCCACTAACTGAAATACCACATCAAATTGCCAACTCTCTGTGCCAGCGAGTTCTGTGTAAATGTTTAGTTATGACAATGAGGCCACCACCGCCTTCCCAGCTTCCCACAACGCTATGGAAATTACTAGCTATGAACAAAAATTCTCCTTTGTGCTCATACTTGGAGGGGACGACAACAAATGTTTGTTAGTTGTGGGTAACTGCGATATGAATCATGCGTTTTATTATTATTGCATTTCATCTATTTTTCGTTCCAAAATCATCCATTTCAGCGTAAGGTTGGTCTCTCCTCGCATGAATGTGAGTGTCATTAAACATTTTGGCCAATTTGAAGAAGTAACAACAAAAATGCAGAATAAAATTTTGAATTTTTGAATGGGTTTTTACATCTCATTAGTTGCGCAAAAATATTCACCAAAATAGAGAGGCTTACGGTGGTGGGTGGAGAGCTGGTGATGGATGGTAATCTGTTGATGAAATGCGAAATTTGGGTAAATGGAAGAATGCACAGAAAAATAGTTCGTGTATTCAGTGCATTAGATGATGTATGTCCATGCATGCAAATTACAAATTTATGCAACATTTGCATCATTTCGATTTTATTTTCGAAAGTGCCCCTCCCCTCCTACCACGAGCGCAAACATCACTGATCAACAAAAGAGCATAAAAACATCGAATAGCTTTCCGTTTGCGAAATAGTTGAAACTATTTTGTAAATATGTACGTTGTCAGTCATGTCTTAACACGCTATTGATTAGAATGATTAATTTCGAAATTTGTGATGCTTTCTGACATTTTCACTATCATTTTCACTTCCTTGCTTTTCTTCAATTTTTAAGTCGATTGAGCTATGTCAGCCTATTTAGCTGACCGTATTCAACCGCTCCTTCTGGTAATTCAAACACAAAATGACAAATTTTTTCTCTGTAGTTCTGCTTAGTATAATTAAAACAAATAGACTTGGGAAGACACAATATGTTCGACCGGGTTGAAGATTATTACTCACCACCATGGATTGATTTCCACGACTCATCGTCAGACAAGTGTGCTTGTTAGAAATGACTTCTTCCCATACATAGTTATTTTTCCTGTATTGTGTTTATTTATGTATTTATTTTCTATGGCAATAAGTCAACAATGATGTTTACAATTAGGGCAACGGCTTACAAATGTTAACATAAAGCTACGATTTCGATGAAATTTTTATTTCATTATAATGTGTAATGCACCAAATCACAATTGGTTTGCGGAAGGAACATTAGGTAATTCTTCGTAATTTGTAGTAAAACTGACGGAGCCTTATAGATGCTAACTACAGTCGGGTGCGGGGTTCGTGTCTTACCCAAATTACTTATTCCCATTACAAGAAAAATTAAAGACTCCCTAAAAAAATAAAGCAATACAAAAAATTTTGGGTGGCTAAAATTAAACTATTGAAACTAATAGAATCTAATAATTAACCCCATCGTAGTTAACGTACAACCAAAGAATATCAAGAGAGCCTTGTTGATCAAAATTTCTGAGAATTCTCGAGGTGTATTTAGGAGAATCCAAGTCTCAAACCCTCCCGTACCGATGTCCCTTTTGACCTTAGATATTAGAATTTTATGGGACCCCTTCATGATAATCACGCCGTCTAACTTACATTAGGAAAACTCTAGAGATTTTAATTCACAGAGCCATAAGACAGAATTCAGTGTATTTAATCAGAATTAGCAAATTAGACATTTATCAGATTATTTATTTATTTATTTATTTATTTATTTATTTAATATAGTCTATGGATACAAATAGAATCCTTACAGACTAGCACCTAAATCTAAATAGTAAATACGAACATCATTTAATTACGTTATTTAAAATAATCTTGAAATTTTGATGTGAAAGACTTATATCTAATTGATTTGCATGTTTATTTTATAATCTTAAAGCTTTTGTTAATGGCTCATTTAATGCATAATCATTTCTATGAAAACCAACATTAAAGAAAAATGAATTATTTCTCAGAGATCTAGGTGGTACGTTTATTTGAATAGCATGTAGTAAATCCTAACAATCAACTAAACCCCAAATAATGCCATATAAGAAATTAAGTGACAGAATATCTCGTCTTGCTTCTAATGTTTTCAACCCTATTAGGGAACATTTATCCACATACGATGCGATATAGTTGGAAAGAGAATCAATTGATTGATAAAGTGTGAACTTAATAAATTTTTTCTGTATCCTTTCCACACGATTTATATGCACTTGAGCATTAGGTGCCCATATAAAAGAAGCGTACTCTAATTTTGATCTCACAAAGGATATAAATAAAGTCTTCTTTGTATGGTAGTCGAAGCTCTTATCAGAATTACGACGAATAAAGGCAAACATTGAGTAAGCTTTGGGCAGCATAAAGTTAAGATGGTTGTTAAAAGAAAGTTTAATGTCAAATAGTACTCCTAGATCTACTATTTCATCAACGGAGTGTAACCCGAGCCCCTTTATTGAATATGTAGATAATAAAATGTTTCGATGTCTATGAAATGACATAGTGAAACACTTACTCACATTTAAAGGAAGGCCATTTGAATCTGACCAAGAAACAATTCTATCTAAATCATTTTGCAAATCCAAACTATCACGATCAGATGAAATTTGTTTAAATAATTTCAAGTCATCTGCATACAAAAGACATTGAGAAGATTTTAAACTAGCAGAAATATCATTTATGAAAATATTAAATAATAGTGGGCCTAAAATACTACCTTGCGGAATACCAGAAGGAGGAATAAACGAGTTGGACTGTGAACCATCGATAGATACCACAGAGCATCTACCAGTTAAGTAATGGCGGTACCATGACAACATTTCCGAACGAAACCCAATCTTAGCCAGTTTAGCCAAGAGAAGATTGTGAGGAACACGATCAAATGCCTTTGCAAAATCAGTGTAGATGCAGTCAACTTGAAGACCCTTTTCAAAAGAAGATATGCAAAATTTAGTGAACACAGTTAAGTTAGTGGTTGTGGATCTTCCAGCCATGAAACCATGTTGGACGATGGTAATATGCCGCTTTAAGCTAAAGAAAATTTTATCATAAATTATATGTTCAAAAATTTTTGCAATATTTGTTAATTTTGATATAGGTCGATAATTACAAACATCATTTTTATTGCCAGTTTTATGTATAGGCAAAATAGTTGTATACTTCCATCTTTGAATGAAATAGCCCGCGCGTAAAGATTTGTTAAAAATTATTTTAAGGGGATGTGATAAAGTATTCGAACATTAGGAAATATTTTAACAAATCACCATTAAGAATTTATAAATTTTTCGAAAATTATTGTTTAATTCTAATTCTTTTAATTTCTAATAATTCGGGTTATCAAAGCAAAAAAAAATATAAATTTTCATCAACATTCTCATTTTAGCACTGTTACATAAAATAATGTTTAATGTGTAAATAGAATTTTTAACATTTCTTCTTAGAAATGTTACATGTATAATAATGTTAAACACTCACCAGTCTTTTGATCAGCAGACGTTTGAAGAGGTACCTTTTCAATGTCCCTTGTAAGCGAAATGTTAAATATTATTGCAGAGTTTTAAAAGAATGCCTTCATGATGATGTTGATGAAGTACAATATGTCGATGATAAATTTTGACGATTTAAAACTATATTTAAAATTAATGAAAATAAATTGATTTAATGTACAAATTTAGTCAAGAAAAACAAACAAAAAAATTACACATGTATAAAGACCACAATTAATTTAATTAATTCATTTAATTTCAATACTCTAATTTAATTCATTTAATTGAAATTCTTTAATTGTGATCAATATACCCAATACCTCTATGATTTGCGTATTTTCGATAATGACGGTTAGTTGCTTTTTTCCCAAAAATAATTCTCTTCGCTTCATGTGGTACTAGGTTAGGATACCATTACACATATTTTTATTGACGATGGGCTGCAATGTGGAATTTGCCCGTCAATTTTCCCCTTGGTTAGGCTTCAATCTCCATCATTTATTCCTTGCCAATAATTAATCTCAGTATTGGCAAATCGACCTCTTTGCCAACGACCAAAAGCAGTGAAGTTAATTTTACCATTAAAGATGTAATGGGAAGGAATACCTTTGGATATTTGTTTCCGTTCTATAAAACCAATTTCTTTGTTTAATTTATGAAGAAAACTTTATATTAATTTTCGTTTTGTTTTTAGCAATCAACTTTGAATAAGTTGTTAATGGTATTTCAACCAAATGGAGAAGGTTATGCCGTTTTTTTTTATACACTTCCCAACAGACTTCTGTACTGCTCGCCGTATGTAATAGAAAAGAATGCAATAGTGCTGTTAAACTCTTACATTGCCTTGGGTTCTATTCTAGTACATGAGAATTTCAGTGGAATGTGATACCGTTTAGACTTGGATATACAAGAGAGAACTATTATGTTTTGGAATAATACCAAATAAGGCAATAGATATGCACTGATCATCGATCATGAACTGAGAGCATTCTTGCAGTGATCCCTGTAGGTTTATGTCTAGGATACGGTTTGGAGATTCTGCTAATCGTTAAGATTGTCGCACATAGATCAACAGCACTGTTAAATCATACCGTGTTGATGTTATAAGCGAGGCTTAGGCCACTGAACTTCTGATTTACAAACTGGAGGTTCGGAGTTCAAAGCTCGGTGAGATCAACTTTTATTCGATTTTTTTTTTTCAAAATTGTTTGAAAAAATATTTTTTTTTTTTTTTCAAATCGTTGGAAAATATATGAGGAAGTTTGAAACGTCATTACAAATGCTTGGATCTTGCCATTATGTACAAAGTACAATGTCAGTTAAATGACCTCCTCTAGATTGGTTGCAGCAGTGGATCCTTTTGAGGTAGCTTTTGACCACTTTTTCGCACATTTCGGGTGGTCTCTCGGCAATAACGAAAATGTTGGTTTTTAAATGCTCCACGTAAACACGGTCTCTGACATAGCTCCACAAAAAAGTCTAACGGCGTCCAATCGCATGATCTTGGTGGCCAATTGACGTCACCGAAACGTGAAATTACGCTTTCTGGTAACTTCTCATGCAAAAAAGCCAAAATCGGTCACGCTGTATGGCTCGTCTTGTTGAAACCACATATCGTCCAGTTCATAATCTTCAATTGCGGGCCAAAAAATGTTGGTTATCATACGACTGTCGGTTATTTTCTGGATGCAATGGCTTCTCCACAATCACTTCTGGGTTCTCCGAGCCCAATATGTGACAATTTTGCTTGTTGAAGTAACCACCGAGTGAAAAATGAGCTTCATTGCTGAAGAAAATTTTGTTGGAAAAATCAACATTGAAATCCTGTTGCCGTAGCAACCAATCAGCATATCTACGACGTTGTGAATGGTCAGCCGGCTTTAATTGTTGCGTGAGTTCAACTCTATATAGACGGAGGTGCAAATTTAAACCGTAAGATAGGTCTAATTGCTGAGAACGCCGTGGAATTGACAAATTCGGATTATCCGCCACGCTTTCACTAACGGAAGCGATATTTTCGGCAGTGCACACATTGCCATGAAGCACATCTGTAACGCTTCAAATTTCTTTATATTTTACCAATTTCTTGCACAGTAGATAAGTACAGTTGAACTTATATAACTCGAACTTCTATAAGTTAAAATCTTCTTTAAGTCGAAGCAAATCTAGTGTCAAGAGCGCTTATGTGGTGAATTCCCTTTAGTTTTGCTTCCATAACTCGAACTTCCATAACTTGAATTTCTCCATAACTTAAATAAAAATGATGGCACAAGCTTCTGTATGTCGAATTTTTCTCGAAGAGGATGACATACCTTTAATGTTCTTAAGCAATCCTAATGAAGATCTCAACTTTGTGGAAGCGAAATATGAAGCATGGCTAAGTTTGAATCATATATCTTCCAATGGGACTCTTCTCGATTACATTGAAGTTGATGATGATGTTGTTATATCAAGTTATCCTACAGATGACTATATAGTCCAACAGTGCTCAAACCATTTAATAACTCATACTGAAAGCTTATCAAATAGTGATGAGGAGGGTTTAGTGGAAGAAGTTATTAGAAAACCACCCAGAAAAACTGTGGAGGATTCCTTAAACAATTTATACTTGTATTTACAAACAAATAAAAATACAAACGATGAGCACTATAACGCGCTAAATAAAACAGAGTTACTACATACTCACGACAAAAAAGACCCCATTCAGCAAAAAATAACAACATATTTTAAATAAATACTAGCCGACCCGGCAAACGTTGCTTTGCCTTCAAATTTTATTTTTATTGGAAATGTTTCATTAGCAGAAGCAGGAGCAGGGAGGTACCACGCCCCATTGTCCAATCCCACCCATATTTGCAGTAGCACTTAAGAAATGTACACCAATCCTACGCACCAAATTTTGTTCAAATACCGTAAGCAGGAGCAGAAATAATTGATTTTTAATTTTTTGCTTGTATGGGAGGTACCACGCCCCTTTGTCCAATTGGACCGAATTGTAAATCTAAACCATCCCGGGCACCAACCAGACGCATATACAAAAATTTATGCAAAGTGGTCCAGCCGTTCTGGAGTTTTAAGCATCGGAACAAACCACGATTCATTTTTATATATATAGATATCTGTGTATGTATGTATGTCTAAAATAAAACTGATTGAATTTTAATGCAGGGCGTGTGTTTTCTTAAGACTAAAAATTAACAAATGTACAGTATATGTATGCAATTCCATAACTCGAAATCTCCTCGAATTCTCCATAAGTCGAATTTTATTTTAGGATAATAGTGATTCGAGTTAAAGAAGTTCAACTGTAGTAAGTTTTAACTATTTTTACGCACTCTTCGATTGTTAAACGATTCATATTCGTAAATGCAAACCTTTCACTAAATAAATAATACTTCAGATAACAGGTATTCCGACAGCTTACAGCCTTGCCAGACCGGCAGTTTTCAAACTACTAAATGGATAACAATTTATAAACGATTTTCCAAAACCTATATATGGATTATGGCACTTTATGACGATTCATTTTTTGATAGTTTTTCCGGTTTTCATTTTTCCAGATATGCTGGTTCATCTCTTGTTAATTTTCCTGGTTTTAAATTTTCAGATATTAAGGACAAAATGCTATGAGAAGCTACATATGGTCCGAAATTCATACGTCAAAGAAACTTCAGATATGTTGAAAACATTGCTGCTGTTCCCCAGAGTGTGTAGGCGAATCCAAATACCAGAACTCGTTCTTACATCGGGACGTGGGCTATACATAATGCAATTAAACTAGGAGTTGAAGGTGTATCTTATACTAGGCCGCGTGTTAACTAATTAGGTTATAGTGCAGTTGAAAGCAGATCCCGATTCATTGATGTCATGTGATTTGACGCAGTAAGATTTTTTCTTGCAAAATTCCCTTAAGTCGCAGGAATAAGCCAATTAGCCACTAATGGGCAGTTCCGACAGATTTAACATAACCGGAGGCATTGCTCACTAACACATATCGTTAGAAGCCAAATTTGATAAGCCTCTGTCTATTAACAAAACTTACAGCTAGAATAATGTTTGAGTGAGCAATGAATATAAGGAATGAGAATCGTTATATTTTAAAAAGAAATACAAAATTATGTCTGTTTTAGATTGATAGTGCATGGTTTACAGTGGGTCACAGCTTATTTTATGCAGTGCAAATGTTAAACTTTGTAGCTCCATAACTTTGAAATTAAAAGGAAATTGGAAAAAATTGGATGCCATTTGAAAGAAAAAAAAAATACAAAGTTAACAAAGGAGTTAAAGTTATTGATAATGTTCATTACTTTAATGCTAAGAAATTAAAAAATATAAGAATAATGCAAATAGATAAGTCACAGCTAATTTTATGCAGATATTTTTACAGTTTGAAATATATAAATTCTTAAGGTTTTACTACATACTTGGTATGGTACCCTTTCTGGTCTATAACAGCTTTAAGAGTGGTGTCATCCAATGTGCCATCAAATGTATGCCAGATTTATATTTGGGGTCGTTATCCTGGTAAAATCGAAAATCGGACCGTATGCCTTAATCTACAGACATATGCAGACATACAGGCCCATGCCATAATGCTGCCACCATCGTGCTTCACATCCGCCTTTAAATGTTCCTTATTGAGCACCATATTTGCCTTTCGCCATACGTAGGTCCTGCCGTCAGACCCAAATAAATGAAATTTTGACTCATCGAAAAAAAAAATAACTGAGTTCCAGAAGTCCGCGTCCTTGTAAAGGTTGTCCTTGGCAAAGTTAAAAGGACTTATTTGGTTTTTAGTACTAATAAATGGTTTTTCTCGTGCACCTCTGCCATATTAATCGTTATCTCGAGAAACCGGTGGACGGTTTTGACAATACATTTGTTGTCTAGCCCTTTATGAACTTTTTTGACCTTCTGTGGCCAATTTTGTGGCCGAGAGTCTTGGGTATGCTTTTATTTTTGGCACTGTGTACCGCTCGTTAGCTTCAGTGACAATTTTATTCGGTACTTTTCGGCCTTCATTAATCACCCGATTTTCATGCAGGAATCGCTCAATTATTTTTTGGACTGTAGAGGGATTGGTATTTATTAGGGAACCAATTTTTCGCTGTGAATGCCCATCCTTAAAGTGGTGAATGACCAATTCTCTTTGTTCTACAGTAGTGAGAGGGCCCATTTTGTATATACAGAGTGTCCGTCGGGAAGGTATACTACTTTGTTTTGCCGCCATTTTGGTAAACATTAGTCTTGACAGTTCATATTTGGCAGTCGTGGAGTAGAGACGTGGCAAAAAAACATTTTATCAAAATCAATCATCGATTACGGTGACGATGAGAAAGTTACGTGAAATTTGTGAAAGAAACAACGTGCCAACAAGGCGCACTATTTATGGTGTAGTGAATGATTTCGAAGAAATAGGGTCTGTAGCTGATACAGCCAAGCATGGACGACAACGTACTACGAGATCGGCTGAAAACATTACATTACCATCAACCTCAGTTCGACACCGTGCTCAGGAGTTTGGTCTTCAAAGAGAAACTTTGGCTACAATTTTGCACAAGGATTTGCATTTGTTTCCATTTAAGATTCAGTTGACACAAGAGCTCCTTCCACAAGATCATTTACGCCGCCGTATATATGCCGATAGTATGTTACAGCTCGCACCTGACAACCCCGATTTAAATGAAAAAAGCACAATGAGTGACGAAGCACATTTTCATTTGAATGGATATGTGAAAAAACAGAAAAGTCGGTTCTGGGCAATGGAAAACCTTCAAATTATTCATCAGTCACCTTTACATCCATTTAAAGTGACAGTCTGGTATGCAATTTGGTCAGGAGGCATCATTGGATCTGACTTCTTTGAAACTGAAAACGGCGTAACGGTAACTGTCAATGGGGAACGATATCGTGATATGATTGAAAACTTTTTAACGCCTCAACTGAATGCTTTGGGCTTGATTAACATGTGGTATCAACAAGACGGTGCCACATCGCATACAGCCAGGATTACAATGGAATTACTGCAAGACCTCTTTCCACATCAAATTATTTCCAGAAATGGTGATGTTGATTGGTCTCCACGGTCGTCTAATTTGACTGCTCCGGACTTCTTTTTGTGGAGATATCTGAAAAACAAGGTTTATGCAAACAAAGCAGGAACGCAACTCAAACAAAATAGTCGTGAAATGTGTGAGAATGTAATGAAAAATATGCTCAAAAGGGCTCGCATTTGTGAGGCTCACAGAGAGAGAGAGAGAGAAAGGGATCATTTATCTGATATTGTATTCCATACGTAATTGCCGACATTAAATAAAACATTTATCAGTATAAGATCCATTCTCTTTCATTTCCCGACCGACACTCTGTATTTGCATGTGATCGTTTTCAGCAATAAGCAAAAAGCAATCATAAAAGAATAACAAATTTGTTTTCTTCATTTATGGGTTAAGAGGCTGGGCGGGAAGCATTTTTATTTATTGTTTTATACTCGCTGAATATAAGACAGCCTTTCTTCAGTCTTCTTTCTTCTAACAATTTTATGTATGCACTGCATAAAATAAGCTGTGACCCACTGTATGTACCGGAGTCGTCGAGACTTGAGCCTCAAATAGAACAGAAATATATTTGATATTTTGCAAGCAAATGGTTTTATTCAATTTCAACATATAGCCATCCTCATTATAAGACCCTTTAGTTTACATCCGTTCATTAAGCTGATGACTACATTTATTATTTGTAATGTATTTTTGTTTTTCATGAATACTTTCGTAGCAGTGTCATATAATACTTTTTCACTTTTCCTCAATCAATTGAGATTCCTTTAAAGGTTTATTCATTCTCACTTCAAAAATAATAAATAATAAATAAAGAGCAGATATTGTAATAAATTGACTGCGTCATCAACTTAAAACAGTTCTTAACCGGCTCTGAATTTACTTTGCCATTTATTTGGTATCCAATGCTTTCGTAACATCCAGTAGTGTTAAATGCTTTGAAGCAGTTGGAATATTTTTGCTTTCAGTTTTTTGTTTTTGAACAATTTTGGCAAAAAAACAGCAAAAACAAATCAAAGCGAGATTTTTAAAATTCATAAAATGTTTGTTGCCATTGTAGAATAGAAATGAGATTACGATTTCGCATTCAACGCTGGCATACAAATGGCTCAAGTGATCAAATGGCACCCCTCGCGATGAACCATCCACAAATGGCCTGTATTTGTAATGCAAACCAGGAAAATCAGGGAGTGGGAATTCATTCCGTATGTAATGCTTTTTGCAGCCTAAAGTAGGCTATTTAAATTGTTCGATGTGTGATGTAGCTCTCTCATCATGGTATTTTTCGTAGAGTATGTTTAAGTTGTTAGAACAGTGAAACTTCTTTTGTTGGGCTTTGTAACATTAACATAAATTATCTGGATATAGTATGACAGATACAGATGTTTGAGTACTGCAGTGATTTTAGTTCTCTGAAAACGTTTAATGCATTGATATTATTTCGGTTCTTTTCGTTATGTTTATTTAACAATCTTATAATTTAAAGCTTTTTGGTCAATATTAAGTAACTTAAAAAATGCATAAGATAAATGCAATGAAAGAAACAAAAAGAAAAAAATAAATATATATTAGGTGCGCAACTAAGTTCTCGCTGTTTTTATTCATAAAAATTCGACCTTATTATGAAAATATGTTCACAAATGATTCATCGAAAATATTGCCATCACTAGCTACTCCTAGCTACCTTTTCCCCATCTTTCTGTCAAAACTCGAATTCCGTCACGGTACAACTGTTCAACTTTTCAGGCTATCCACGAATCTAGCTATTCCTTGATGTCGTCATATGAGTGGAATTGCTGTTCAGCCAGACGCTGTGCCATCGAACGGAACAATGGATAATCGGACGGCGCAAAATCTGAAGAATATGGCGGATGGTGTAAGACTTCCCATTTCAGCATTTCCAGGTAGGTTTCAACGGGCTTGGCCACGTGAGACCGAGCGTTGTTATGCTGAAGAATCACTTGTTCGTGCTTCTCCACGCATTGTGGGTGTTTCTCGCGCAGAGTTCGGCTAAATCGCATTGATTAAAACCGATACCGATCTTTAGTGATGGTTGCGCTTGTCTTCAACAGCTTGTAATAAAAAACAGCGACTTGGCCCTACTAAATATACCTATAGCGCATAACATTCGCAGAGTAAATATTCGGCCGAGGTGACGACGTAGAATCATAGCCGGGCAGACTTCATGACTTTCTTTTATTTGGATTGCTGCAATGAATCAATTTTTCATCACTCGTTATAATACGATGAAGAAAACCCTTCTTTTTTTTGTCGCCGAAGCAGTTGTTCACAGGCGAAAAAACAACGCTCAACGTCCCTTGGCTTCAACTCATAAGGAGCCATCCTCATTATAAGACCCTTTAGTTTACATCCGTTCATAAAGCTGATGGCTACATTTATTATTTTAATAATTTTTGTTTTCCTTGCTTTTGAATCATTCCCAAGGCATCCAATCGCTTGAAAATGGCTTGGCGGATAAGTCCTAATACGGAAGAAAGCTCTACTTGCGTTTGACGGATTCCCATCAAGCAATGCCGCCAATTCAGAGTTTTCGAAAGTTTTTCCACTCCTTTCACGCGAATGGTCGTCAACATCAAACTCACCGCCTTTAAAGCGAAGGAACCAATCGTTGTTTCACTTAAGGCAGCATCTCCATAAACGTTTTGAAGCTCCCGATGAGCTTCAGCCGCCGTTTTCTTCGATTAAAAGAAGAAAATCAATACTTCCCGCATATGACGATTATTTGGCACAAAATCATACATATTAAGACAACCAAAAGAATATGACGTCAAAAGAAAATCAGTACTGTGTCGAGGTGGTATGTTTACCATATGCCTAAGGTTGGCTCTCGACGTCTAGGTTATGGAAAAATCGACTAGCACTTACAGTTGGCGCCATCTATTGGCAAACATCGGGGACTTAGTTGCGCACCAAATAACTTAGAATATAACATCAAATAAACTAATAGCTATTAACCAATGACGCTCAAATTAAAGTGCGTTAAAAGTAGGAGAAATGGAGGAAAATAAAAATATTGAGAAAAAATTATGAATGATATAGATCAGTCCAAATTGCAGTTTTGTAGTTTAAGCATTTTAATTAATTAAAATTACAATTTTACAGTAAGTAAATCACAATAGGTATAAATTAAAATAAATACTACTGCAAAGTAAATGTAAAAATTTGTACTAAATAAAAATTGATTATATAAAATCATATTTTTAAAATCAACCAATAATAACGCATCCGAGTGTATCAGAGAAGGACGAGACGCTAGTCCCTTCCTGACACACATCAGACATTTCCAACAAGTTCCTCCCCCTTCAAAAATTGCATCAGTTTTATCCGAAGCGGTATCAGTCGGTTGTCATCTCTTGTCACTATTGTAGACCTTCAGTTGGATATGGCTGAATCCATAAGACAGTACGCCCTTGGATTGGACAAGGCACGGAAGGGACTCGGCATTTAGAATAAATACCGCATGCCTGCGAGCACCATCGACCTCATCGACCAACCTTCCAATTGTGAGATGGAGGGTTGAAATTACGCTCCATGAACCTACGAATGATATATTCCACATCCTTAGGGATCATCGGGATCCATGCATGTGCCCTGGGTCGGATCGGGACGTCCTCTTTTTTGACGACATCCAACAATTTTTTTCGGAAAAAAATTGAGTTCGATAAATGACAATTATCTTTGGATATACTAAACTGATTTTAAAGTTATATTCATGAGATTTAAGGTAATTAAATCTTTTATCCGAACAATGTGCAATACTTTCCAATCAAGCTATCGGTTTTAGTGCTATTTACTAAGTTCTCCACGGTTTCGCATTATCTTTATCAAAATGTAAAAAAAAAATTGTTCTTTGAAACTTTTTTTAATTTCGCTTTCTTTTTGGGAAATTAAGGTATGATCTTTTGGGAAGAAAACAAGCTCTTGCCAATCCAAATTAAACTGAAAATGTAGATTTCATAAAAAATCACTTTTTTCTCAACTTTTTGATTTATCAACTACAACACACTTTACAGTTTAAATTAATTATTAACATCAAAAGTGGCTCAATTTTTGTTTATTCTGTCTTTTGTGGATATTATTATGTTTTTCGAGTGAGAAAATACTCATCATAGCCTCAAAGCCAAAAGTCTTTATAGCGACGGTCCATGATCTTCAATTGCTAGTGAAATCACTTTCGTGTTCATCACTTTTATCGCTTAGATTTTTAGAGAAGAAATTCTAATGGGAGTGCTGGAAATGTATTTTCTAAAATACAGGGTGGCGCAATAGAATGTGCATATTGCATCATCTTTTTTTGCGGGGTAGAAAAGGTGCGGGCGGGCGGGGGGCGCCTACATCGTTGGGTTGGCGGGCTCATGGAGTTTTAGTCGCTATGAATCACTTCGACGGGAAGTGTCGCGCATTTTGCGTGCGCGCATTTTACGAGAACTCTTGTTCATACATATATTGCTACTAGGCGACTATATTATGCTGAATATGGACTACGGCGAATTAGTGAAGCTCCGAGTGCCAATTTAATTAAAATATGGGTAAAGCGTTTTGAAGAGACCGGTTCAACATTTAAACCACAAGCAAATGGTCGCCCAAGAACATCTAGGACCGAAGACAATGTTGAGAGAGTTATGGAGCAGGTACGAGGAAATCCACAAATGTCGACTCGCAAGAGATCGTCTGTCTTACAATTATCGCGACGAAGTTTGCAACGAATTTTAACATTGGATCTTAAACTGCATCCATATAAGCTGCAATTAACACAAGAATTGAAAGAGTCTGACTTCATAGCAAGGCTCGCATTTGCTAATGAAATGCTTAATCGATTTTCCAATTTTGACAATATCCTTTTCTCTGACGAGGCTCATTTCCTTATGAATGGGTTCGTAAACCGTCAAATTTGTCGTTACTGGAACAGTGAAAATCCCAAAATCAAATACCAGAAACCATTGCATAGTCCTAAAGTGACAGTATGGGCAGCAATCTCTGGCAGAGGAATAATTGGTCCTTTTTTCTTCGAAAATGCGCGGGGCCAAAACGCCACGGTTAATACGGAACGCTATGTTGAGATGTTGGACGGATTTTTGGCTCCAGAAATTGAAAGTTCAGGAATAGTGAATTCCAGAACTTGGTTCCAACAAGATGGAGCTACCTGTCACACATCAAATGACTCCATGGCGATGGTGAAGCAGATGTTCCCGGGCAGACTGATTTCGAAAAGAGGTGATATCCCATGGCCCCCACGCAGTCCAGACTTGACGCCTCTTGACTTTTTTTTTGTGGGGATACCTCAAACACAAAGTCTACAGTAATAATCCAAGAAACATCGTTTAGCTCAAGGAGAATATCCGTGGTGAAATGGCAGCCATTACACCAGTATTACTGAAAAAAGTTTTCAATAATTTTCGTTTGCGGTTAGAGGAGTGCCGTCGTAAAGAGGGTCACCATTTAGATGATGTTATTTTTAAAAAATAAACTCCATTTATTACTCTACAATGCCTTAGATTTATTTTAACCATACCTTTTGTATTTATTTTTTAATCTATTTTTTAAATATGCACGTTCTATTGCGCCACCCTGTATATTAACGCCTGCTTCGATAAAATGTGATTAATATCAATAAAGTTAGATACTTAAAGATGGAAATATTAGAAAATGATACCGACTTTCTTACAGTTTGTAAGCAAATCTTTGCTAATATTTCTAAAATTTGGACTTTACTATTCCCGAAAAGCAAGAAACAGTCAAACAAAATGAATCCCATGCTTTTTCTCATCTTCTGAGAAATTTCTATGGAGTTTAACATTATTGGTTAGATTTTTAATTTTCTGGGAATGTGTTCAATTATGCTTTTTTGCTTTGTCTAGTTGGGCCAAATTCCACTCGCCCGCCATTGGATTATCCTAAATGTCTGTCTCTTTCATGTATTTTTTTTAACCGCAGTCGTTTTTGTAGACAACTCTCACAAGATGTATCAACTATCATCGTTCACAGGCTTAAATCACTGCGGAAATACTATGGTAAAAGTTTTTGCGACTCAACTAAATGGTTTTCAATCAAGCATGCAATCACCTTGATAGAATTTTAATACTTTTAATCTTCCGTATTCAATTGAAATATAGAAAAGAAATGTATGTCTACTCAAAAAGTTTGAATTAAATAAATGACAGAAAATTTCAAAGTTCATTAAAGTCAATGGATAGTTGAAATGATTACTATCTGTTAATAATAGATTGGGGGTAGTTTTAGATGACAAACTAAACGTTAATCTTCATGCGGCTGCCATAGTTCGGCACTTAAATTATTCAGTTTGAAGTTTTTATAAGACAAATTTAGTGTTGCCTGTTAAGAAGAAATTGGTTCATGCTTATATCATAACGAGTATTATATCTTGCGTAGAACTTTATAGCGGCACAACTGAACAGAATATGATGAAAATTCAGATTACTAATTAATTCTATTATGAAATACTTGTATTCACTAATACTTCGTGTTCAGACAACACCGTGTATTTATTATGCGTTTCTTGCATTGTAGTTTTAACAATTGTATCGATTTGAAACTTTTTTTTGATATTTTATAAAGTTGTTCGACTTTCTAATCCAAATTTCACTCATAATAAACAGCTTCTTATTCCAAAAATAACCACAAAAGCGCAACTCATGAGCTTTTGTAATGAGAATAACATGAATTCATGATTAACTACCAAGTACTCTACTCACAAAAGGTACATTTCGCAGCACTTTCAGACGTTTCAGTAAAATATTGCGTTTCGAGTTAAATTGCGAGCAGCCTTCATCACTTACAGATTATTTTATGTACTCGTATTCTACTCTACACACCGATTTATTTCACAATAATCGTTTTCTTTAATTCACATTTTAAGTGTTACTCCATTTAGTATTACTTCAAAACCGCCGGTCTGGCAAGGCTGTCAGCTGTTAAATATCTGTCATCTGTAGTGTTATTTATTTAGTGAAAGGTTTGCCACTTACAAAAGTACGAGGTGTGTTCAGAAAACATGATGAATTTTAATTTTTCTCAAAAAATATTTATTTATTCATCAATTTCTATTTTATCTCCTTCAAAGTGGCCCCCCCAGAAATAATACATTTGTGCCAGCGTTTTCTCAAATCCTCGAAGCAGTTCTGATATACACTTTTTGGTATGTCCTTGAGCTCTCACAGCGATTCGGTTTTTATTTCCTCAATTGTCGCAAAACGCCGTCCTTTCATGGGTCTCTTCAATCTTGGGAACAGGAAAAACTGGCAGGTTGCCAAATCTGGTGAATACGGTGGCTAAGGAATGATATCGGTGCTGTTGTTGGCCAAATAATCTCTAACAAGCAAAGATGAGTGAGCAGATGCATCATCATAATATAAAAGCCATGAATTTTTTTTCCACAATTCCGGGCGTTTATTTCGTATTGCTTCACGCAAACGGCGCATAACTTTAAGGTAATACGTACGGCCTTGTGGTAAGAACTCCCGATGCACTACGCCATGGTAATCGAAGAAAACGGTGAGCAAAACCTTGACATTTGATCGAACCATTACCGGTGCACCCAGATACTTCTCGAACAAACAGTTGCATAGAGAATTGAAAACACCCTTCATTAAGGAAGAAGTCCAAAAATACTCCGCTAGATACATGAATCGTATTCAACAACATCCGAATCAGCTGGCGTCCAATCTGATGAACGAAACACCATTATTTACCAGACTAAGGAGGAGAACCACACAGGACCTGGCTACTCAGGACGAATATAGCAGTAGGGACACTCAAGGAAGTGTTCCCGAATAAAAATAAAATTTTAGTATGTAAGTAGTATGTAGGCCAATGTGAATATTAATGAATGTCCAAGGACAGATTGTAATAAATCCAGAGTTCAAAAAAAAAAAAAAAAATTTGATCGAACTTGGCGCGCTTTTTTGGCATCTCCTGGATTCTTCCATTGGGACGATTGGGTCTTGCTTTCGATGTCATGACGATATACCCATGATTCGTCACCAGTTATGATCCCTTTAAGCAAATCTTTACCATCGTTGACGTCATTCAACAATTCCTGAGCGATGCTCATGCGACGTTGTTTTTGCTCAAAATTCAGCAATTTTGGAACGAACTTCACTGCCACACGCTTCATGCCCAAAATTTCCGAAAAGATTGCAGAAGGTGAGCCAACCGATATGCCGACATCCTCAACAGCTTCTCTAATTGTGACTCGACGATTCTCCGTAACAATTTTCATCATTTTCTCAACATTTTCATCGGTTGTTGATGTGCTGGGGTGTCCAGAGCGAGCGTCGTCATTCACATCTTCTCGACCTTCTGCGAAAAGCTTGTACCACTTGTAAATATTCTTTTGACTCAGAGTACTCTCACCGTATACCACTGTCAACATTTCAAGTGTTTTTGAGCACTTAATACCATTTTTTACGCAAAATTTGACGCAATCCATTTTTTTCGATAGCAGAAAATCGCCGAATACGCAAAACACTCGTCTTATTTATGCCTCTCTCAAACAAACTAAACATGTTATATGGATACACCCGTCAACATATCTTTGGGATAATATAATAATAATAATAATCGAAAGTTAAATGTACATAGCCCGCGAAATTTGAAAATTCGCCTTATTTTTCTAACACAAATCGTATATCGTTTAACAACCAAACAACGCATAAAAATAGTTAAAACTTACTACAAAAGTGGTGATTCAAACGTGGACACTTTTCGTGCATTATGGGCTGATTATGGTCGTCATAATCGACCTACTGTGCAAGGAATCGGCAAGACTGTAAAGAAATGTGAAGACAGGAAGCATTACAGATGTAGTTAGGCCTGTGAATCATGACAATGAAAGCACTGTCTAAAATATCGCTTCTGTTAATAAAAAGTGTAGCGGCTAATCGGAATTTCAATTCAGAATCCCATGGCCGTATGATAACCGACTTAACTGACCTGCAATTGAAGATTATAAACTAGACGATATGTGGTTTCAACAAAATGGTGCCACGAGCCACACAACCCGACTGATTTTTTATTGCATGAGAAGTTTCCAGACAGATTAATTTGACGTTTTGGCGACATTAATTGGCCACCAAGATCATGTGATTTGACGCCGATAGACTTTTTTGTGGGACTACGTCAAATACCGTGTTTACGCGGATAGTTCCCAAACGTTGGAGCAATTCAAAACTAACATTCATCAAGTTATCGCCGAGATACCACCCGAAATGTGCGAAAAAGTGCAAAAATGTTCTTTATTTTCCAACATATTCTCCTTGGTGTGACGAATTGGAGGAGAAGCGCATAAGATCGAAGAGCTTGGAATTATTTTCTACGGGTGGCGTCTAACAGATAGGGATATCTATTCCAGTCGCCACCAAGTAAGAAGAAGAAGAAGTCCCTTGTAACTCTATATTCTTTTTAAGCGATATTTAATAGCTTCTATACCCTGTTTATTGTGAGAACTGTCAAACTCCTTAAAATAGTCAGAGAGAGCAACATCTGTTGAATAAGATGTGTGATGACGCAATTCGAACTTTAATTAATTTTGGCCATCGCAATAGTGGATGTGTGAACTGGGGCATTGTCGAAATGAAACAATACTTTCTTATTCACCAAATGCGGTCGTTTTCCCATAACCTCATCAACTAAACGCTGTAATAAATTAGTATTTATAATATTCCCCTTGATGGTTTTTCCTTTCTGAAGATAACCAATGAAAAATGCCAAGCGCATCCCAAAAAACAGCCGATATGACCTTGCCTGCAGACGGAACCATATTCTCCTTCTTTGGACACGATTCTCCCATTTCATTCCACCAATTTGAGTGTTCCCTTGTCTCAGGTGTGAAGTGGTGGAAACATCACTAAACACTCTACTGAAACATCTTCACGACACTGTTCCTGCTCTATTGAAAGCAAGCGCGGCACCCAGCTATCTCATCTTCAAATCTTCGGTCAACATATGATGTACAGCACTATTTAAAATTCCTATCATTTCAGCCAACTCACGATCCGACGATCATCCAATACCATTTTGTGGATTTTCTTAACCGTGTCTGGCGTAGTCACCTCAATTAGTCGATCACTACGATTTTCGTTTAGACAGCTCGTTTAAACTCTGCTACTCAATATTTTGCAGTCGTGAACGAGGCAATCACGTCAACGTC
Source organism: Philornis downsi (assembly GCA_019455685.1). Lineage (NCBI taxonomy): Eukaryota > Metazoa > Arthropoda > Insecta > Diptera > Muscidae > Philornis > Philornis downsi. Next base: position 1,260,294 of record JAHXMU010000035.1, on the reverse strand, counting down.
TACTCCTCCAGGGTAGAGTCTAGCTCGGCTTTAATATCGGTAGGGCTTAAACCTTTCAAATGGAAATATTGAATTACATATATATAACGGTGGCCACTTTTTTCCATGCTTACAAGTTTACTGACATCGTTTACTTTTGATGGCTCAAATAAAAATGCTAAACAACGTGGTGCCTTGAAACTTAAAGCATATGTGTTACAAGGTTTCCACTTTTCACCAAAATAATTTTTTTCAAACTACTGGCACCATCTACACGTCAAGTGGGCTTATTTGGGACCGCCGGCGTATAATTTTAGACAGTATTACCACGACTTTTTTTTTAGTGTCCTCGTATATTCACATTTTGTAATAATTTACAGTTTGTTAACTATTTGAATTCAATTTATTGGTTTCTTAAGTCCTCCCATTAATTTGATATTTCACATATTTTTGGCTTCTTTTGATTTTATATATATTTTTTGTGGCAATATTTTGAGATTTGGTTTTGGGTCAAAATCTTTGTCATCTCGCTGCCGAACAAGTTAGTTGGAATTGTCTCTGTAAAAGCCTATACAAACAGGCAATATTGAAGCCAAGTCATTCCCGCCGTTTGATGTGTTTAGAATACGCATTTTTATTTGGTTGCTGTTTTTGTGAAATGAATAAAAATTATCGCTTTAATCTAATTTTTCAAAAGAATGTATTTTAACTATGGCGTCCTCTAGTGTCGGAAAAATCTTAACAACTACTCGTATAAATAAGCTATATATTTCGTGATTACTTACTAATTTAAATTTAATTTTCGCATCATTGAGGCGAATGGACCTACAAATCCATTTGATTTCTTTATAGGATTGAGCAGGATCAGAACATTTAACAATGTTAAATTATCTTTATTTCCCTAAATGTACGCATATGAATATTGTTGACTTATTATCCTTATCATGGTGCTACAACAACATCTGGTGACTGTTTTGGAATTATTTGTTTTCAGAACCATATAAATATCCTCAATACTGGTAATTGTAAGCAAAATTCCCAATAGGATTACTGTCCTTACTTAACAGAGCTAAATAACGTCAAATGCTTTTACTATTTCCCTGTTTTATTCTTTTTATAGCATATGATGCATTTAATGTTCTAAAGGAATCACTAGATGGCACTGACTTACTGGAGATAAAGGACGATTATCTGTTATCTGTCTGTTGTAGAAAACTCTATTACGTATAACAGTTATAGTGCAAAAATCAACAATATGAAAGGGATCAAAATGTTGTCGTTTCAAGTATTCATATTTAAGCAACATGTTTGTAAATGATTTTAATGCGGCTGGGTGGTTGAGGGATATCAAATATATTGCTTAACATGTTACGAGTCTCGAAGTGTTGCAAATGCTTTGCTGACATATCCTTGTTGCTTTCGTTCTCTCGTTTGCTGGGCACAAATGTTGTTTTCTATGTTGTTGGTTCCAAAGTTAACGTATCGTAGGATTTTTAGGATATTAGAAACAAAGTTGTTAATATATTTGAATAACTAACATGCAGGCGAAGATTTTTAAAATGATAAAATATATGACAAACAATAAATGCCTTAAGGATACAATGGCATAATCATCACTGTATGTTGCCTTCTAAAGCGTGAATCATTGCGGATTTGTCCATCAAAATGACAAAGTTCGTTGCAATAAATACATAATATGGAAAATGGTTTCAATTAGTAGTCTTGGCCATCCCATTTTATACTACATTAAATAAGCTGAAACTGATTTTATAAATTGTTAGCTCAACGTGGAAAAGATTCATTACGCAAAACTGATTTTTGATGGCAGGTGCTGAAAATTATTAAAGGAATTTGATTCATATCATAATCAGCCGATCGCAATAAATTTCAAAAAATGAAAAATACAATATTTTAACACACTTTGGCAGCTTAGAAACGTGTTATAGCAACCCTGCGCCAGTACTTTTGTAATAGTAAAACTGGATCAAGGAAAATGTTTAAAAATTATCTCTAATGAAAAGAGTTGTAAAACGAAGTAGAACGAAAAACTAGCAAAAATAAAAAAATCAAATTTCATGTGACATAAAGTCTCTTTCTGTGCTAATGCTATATTCAAAAAATAAAATGTACACCGATCAACCGATCTGAATTAATTTTTGAGTCGATATTTCAATTTCAGTACTATCCTGTCTATCTAGCCATGTGTTCGTGGAGTAATCCTATTGAAAATGGGCGTGTTGGTCCAAGTTTTGATAGACTTTGTCTCTTGTATGAATCTTAGTTATAATTGCAATTTGATTATATTTTGTACTTATTAATTGGTAGGGTCAAAAATGATTCCCTTTGGCAATGAACAATATGGATGCATACACAAATGCACCAACTAAACCAGGCTTTACTTCAACTTAAATTAAAAGTATTCATTGAAATTTAACTATACTTAGTAGATGTGAGTTGATTTAGCTAAAGTTGAAACAAATATATACAGGGTGATTTTTTAAGATTTAAGTTTTTCAGGTTGGCAGCACTGGTTGGTAATGGCGTCCAAACGTCATCTGTCAAAGTGAAAAGTGTACAGTATACTCTGCCATTTCATCATGGAAAGACTAACAAACGACCAACGATTGCAAATCGTTGAAATTTATTATTAAAATTCGTGCTCTGTGACAAATGTGCATCGTTTGATACGGCAATTTTATGGTCATCATAATCGACCCGCTGAATCAACAATTCGTGTTGTTATCTCCAAGTTTCGCACCAAATTTACTTTGCTGTACACAAAACCATCGATTCGCATGCGCAGAGTGCGTACCGAAGAAAATATTGCAGCCGTAGCAACCAGTGTTAATGACGATCGTGAAATGTCAATTCGTCGCCGTTCTCAGCGATTGGGCATGTGTTACTCAATCACAAGGAAAACTTTACACGTCGATTAGGGTTGGAAAGCCTATAAAATTTAACTCACGCAAGAATTGAAGCTGAATGCCCTACAACAACGTCTAATTTTTGGTGAATGGGCCTTACAAAAGCTCAATGAAAATCCGCTGTTTTATCGAAAAATTGTGTTCCGCAATGAGGCCCATTTCTTGCTGAACGGATACGTACACAAGCCAAACTATCACATTTGGAGTAATTAAGAGCCACATGCCATACATGAATTACCGATGTATCCCGAAAAAACGACAGCCTAGAGTGGCTTATGAGCTGGTGGCATCATCGGTCCATTTTTCTTTAAAGACGACTGTAGAAGAAACCTTACCGTCAACGGCGAACGATATTGAGCCATGATACGCGATTTTTTTTTTGCCCCAATTGGCTAAATTGAACTTGGTTGGCATGTGGTTTCATCAGGACGGTGCAACATGCCACATTGCTCGTGAAACAATGGATTTGTTGACTAATGAATTTGGTGAGCAGCTTATCTCTCGATTTGGCCCTGTGAGTTGGCCCCCAAGATCTTGCGATTTAACGCCTCTTGATTATTTCTTGTGGGGTTATGTCAAGTCGTTAGTCTATGTGGACAAGCCGAACACTATTGAAGCCTTACAGGATAACATAAACGCGTTATTCGTGGAATACGGGCCGAAATGCTCGAAAAAGTGGCGAAAAATTGGACTTTTCGAATGGACATTTTGAGACGCAGCCGCGGACAACATTTCAGTATATGATGCAAATTGTGTTTTATTCGATTTTTAAAAATCTACGATTAAAAAATCACCGTTCATGTCTAACGGGTGACTTAGTAATTGGTATGTCTAGCAAATCCTTCTCAAACTGACGTTAAACAGTGACTCCCGTTGAGTGAGTCTAAATATAGAATGCAATCCCATATTTTATTAATGGGGTGTAAGAGAATGTATTTATCTGCTTTATTACAATTGAGTGAAAGATATGAACTAATAAATATGTGAGTTACATCGGTTATTTGTATGTGAAGTTTGGGAAGGGGGATTTTTACCCGGCTGATTTTAACAAAGCAATAAAATACAAATAAATTTAGATAGAACTTTGGCAACTCGGTCAATTTGTTTAAGAGGTACTGGAGAGAACAGGTAGATGAGGCCCAGCTGGTCATATGTGAATCGACTTAAATAGTCATGAAATATATTGGGTCGAAAATTGATTTGCACTGTAAACGTTTCCCTCTGGGTGTTACGTTTTGGCAGTTCAAATGATATTCCTTCATTCCTTCGAGTGAAAGTATAAATATATTAGAAAGTATAAATATATTTGGTTCTGCTGGTATTTATCTAGATATGACCATTAAAGTTCCTATTGCAAGGACTGGATCATACATTGCGAAAGTGCTTCAACTCGAAAAGTCCTCAACAATATATTTAATAGACACATCGTAGGACAACGAATGTAATTGACATCGTTAAAAGGATCAGGTGATATAATGCAGGGTTATCTATTTTTCGATTTCAAAAGTATAGTTAAATAGAACACACATAAAATTATGGTTTCAAAGTAACTTCTATATCATTATAATGCTTGGACTTGGCCATTATTTATGAATTACAATGCTATTTAAATGATCGCCTCTGAATTGGGTGCTGCAGTGAATCCTTTTAATGTAATTTTTGACTATTTTTTCGCATACTTCGATCGGCATCTCGGTGATAACTTGGTGAATGTTGCTTTTCTAAAGCTCCAACGTTACGGTCTTTGACATAGCCCCGCCAAAAAATGTCTAACGGTGTCAAATCGCATGATTTTAATGGCCAATTGACGTTGTCAAAACGTGAAATTACGCTTTCTGAAAACTTCTCATGCAATCAAGACAAAATCGGCCGTGTTGTGTGATTCGTCGTACCGTCTTGTTGAAACCACATATCGCCCAGTTCATCATCTTCAATTGCAGGGCAAAAAAAGTGGGTTATCATTCGGTCATAGTGCTCTGAATTAACGATAGCGGTTCATCCAGCGGAAAAACACGTTCCAATGATACCTCCAGACTATAATGCGCACCAATTAGTCGCTCTTCCCGGATGCAATGGATTTTTCACATTCACTTCTGGATTATCCGATCCCCATATGTAACAATTTTGTTTTTTTACATAACCACCGAGTGTGAAATGAGGAAAATTTTGTTCGAAAAATCAGTGTTGACAGCCTGTTGCTGTAACACCCAATTAACATGTCTACGGCGTTGTGAATGGTCAGCCAGCTTTAATTGTTGCGTGAGTTGAACTCAGTATGGATGTAGGTGCAAATCCAAATGCAAAATGCGCCATAATGAGCCATAAGATAGGCCAAATTTTTGAGAACGCCGATTCCACGACAAATTCGAATTATCCGCCACACTTTCACTAACAGAAGCGATATTTTCGACAGTGTGTACATTGCGATGATGCACAGGTCTGACCACATCTGTAACGCTTCCAGTTTCTTCAAATTTCTTTACAATCTTGCCGATTTTTGGCTCAGTAGGTCGATTATGACGACCATATCCACCTTATAATGCACGAAAAGTGCCCACGTTTGAGTCACCACTTTTGTAGTAGGTTTTATCTATTTCTACGCGTTTTTCGGTTGTTAAACGATCTAAATTAATAAATGGCAAAACTTTCTCTAAGTAAATAACACTCCAGATGACAGCTTTTTAATAGCAGGCAGCCTTGCCAGACCGACGGTTTTGAAATAAGGGTTATTATTTATCAAATCTTGGTGTATGTAATTGAAGAAGAAATACTTAGAATAAATTGTTATTGATTCAAACTGGTTATAATTATGAAATTTTAAGTAAAACATTCTTCAATCTTTGCCGAATTAAAGGTATGTCGATAAACATGTTGCTGGGCTTGCATAGTTATTTACATCTTTTGTTGTGAGACTCGAAATGATGCAGTTGATGTTCTATTATGATTTTCTTTTTTTAAGTTTACTCTTTTTCTCTCTGCCCATCTCTCTTTCTCTGTGCGTTGTTTTTCCTTTTTTTCCTTACGGTGTACGATGGCCCACAAAATGTGTGTCAACATGTTTATAGGTTCTGTTAACGAGTATAGGATATCCCAAACGAAGAGTTACGCACGACTGAACTGAATTGAAAATGTTGATTACATCATTGAACGATGAATATGCCGAGGTTGTGGCATCGTGCGAACTTGTTGGGAGATATAGATAGGTAAGAGGTCGGGAGACGAAGCTATTATGTTGCCAACATTTTGTTGCGTTCCTTGTCGGCATAATAATTTTTGGGCAGCGGTAAGAAACATTTAAGGATTTAACATGATTCTAAAATAGCTCAGTATATAATATGCTATCGCTGAGATTTGTACGCACTATCGGTTTGATGACAGTAACGGAAGAGTGGAGCCATCACGGTTGTTGGTATTCGAAGCAGGGAAACGACGTTTAGAAGGGGAATCGTGTGTGTTGGTCTGGCAATCGGCCGGAAATCGTGGATGCAGTTGGCATCCTGCGAAGTGCAAAGGAAGACACCAGAAAAAGGACCCGTTCGTGGTCTTGGCAATTTGGCAATTTAGTTGCAATCTAACAACGGTCGTCTCAACAACATGTCCTGAAACGGAAGTGCAAATAGTGTGTCAAATGCTAAACGTAAAACAGGAAATATAATTCGGTGATATCTCATATCGGCTTAGCGAAATTGTAAAGTGATTAACAGAAGCGTTTTTAAAACGTCCTAACGATTTTGTTTTTGTTTATTTACTTTCGCATTTACTTGTGTGGCTTGTGGGAAATGTTGACATCATTTATGTATCACGATAGACCGTGCGTATGAGTGTGTGTGCATGGATGTGCGAGTCCTTACAAAACATTTTGTGGATGCGGGCATACGAGCGGTTATATGAGTGTGTGTGAAAGGAAGCCAGTGTGGCGAAAGCATTGGGCAAAATTGTCATAAACGTAAAGTTACAAATTGCCAGTGGAAATGTAATAAAAATCAATAAAATAAAATGAGAGAAATAATGGAAATGATGGAAAATCTTTAATTGCAAATTAAGATAATTGAAAAACAAGATATAAGAAAATTTCCGAAAAGAAATTATTAAATAAAATGAAAATATAAGTGTTAATCCAACAAAAAAAAAAAGACATCCAAATCCTTTATGACATCCTCTTAAAAAATATCCTTAATTAAAATTGAAGTCATAAAAGCAGGGCAAACGCTGTCAATAAGTTTATGTGAAACCAAAAAAAAAAAAAGAAAACGACAACGACATCGACTCAGCGCTTATGCTATGCCAACACCCTTATGCAAATGCAATATAGTTTTTTAAACTACATTGACAATAACGATGAAATCCTTTGAGTCCTTCCACCCTACTCCCTCGATAACCAGCCAGTGAAGTTTATTAACGCAGCAGTGCACACAAAATCGTAAAACTGAAAACAAAAAGAAAATATTGAAAAACCCCTCCGTATCGACAAAAAGCAACAACTGCCATTTATTGTGGATTATAACGAAATCGACGAAACCCCTACCAAAAAAAAGAAAAAAAAAAATATTTAAAAAAACGTCAACAACGAAAACAACTTAAAAGCTGGCTGCTACCAGGAAAAAATACAAGGACTTTGCCCGCCAGTTTTGTGAAAGTAATATTTTTGTTACAGTAATAAAAGCAGCAGCCAAAAGCAAACGAATTGCAGCCAAATCGGGGGGCACCATCAGCAGAGCCTTAATTTAAACCATAAAGTGGAGACGGACGCGTCACAAGGAATAAGTGGGCAACGCCACCAGCATCACCATTGCCATCAGCATCACCATCATAATTATCATCATCGCCAGCGTCTTCATCGTCATTATTCTGTAGTAACCATGGATTTATTATCGTTTTTATTGTATTTTCTCTTTACACAAGACGGTATGCATTTTTAACGAACCTTTTTATGTTTTTGTGCCACCCTGTGTATGTGTTTGTATGAACATTTAATTATATGGATGTGTAAAGAAAAAAACCGAAACATCTTTTGCATTCTCCGCTTCCTCTCGTGCGACACTTAACCAAGCAACGCATAAAATTGCACATTTCAGTTTAAGGGCAATGCGAAATGTCACAGTCATCAAATGAGAAAAGATTTCCTAGGTTAACTGTTACAGAAAGATGACAAGGAAATGACATTTTACAGTTTATATGACGTCACGTATAGGTCCTGAAAGTACCGCTGGCTTGTATGAAAAATTCCTGAAAGTTTCACTAAATGTCTAAGAAACTATACATGCGATTACTTTCAGGATTACGATAATGGTACCCACCTCCAGTGATGTCTGCAATAGTTTATGTAAAAAATTATTGAAAAGTACTTTAAATATATCGAGGTTACAGTCAATTTAATCACTACATTATTATTAGGGTCTTTGCCACGGGGTTTCCTTGAGAATTTTATTCGCGAATTTCAAGAACGTTGGCTAATACAAAAATATTAATATAAATACAAGAACTGAATACGTTTATTTGCAAATTAATGGTCGTATACATAAATGTTTATTGAAAAGTTATAAAACAAATTTTCAGAGCAAAAACTTTCCACAATCCTTCAATAAATTATTGTGAATAAGGCTGTTAGTCCATAAAATTGTCTTGCATTGCTTTCATAATCAGGTAAAAGTCGAAATGGGTTTTAACAGATTTCTTTACGTTTTAATTAAGCTGTAATCAGACCATTAGATTCTTAATTCGATCTATGTAAGCGGATTGAAATAGAATAATTTTCGAGAACTCCTCCTCAAACTTCCATTCCAACATTATTATTGTTGGACATTTCTAAATCCAAAATGTATTATTCTGTGAGAATCGAATGATTCCAACTTCATCATTTTTCAAAAGTATAAATCTAGTGCCCCTTCTTAAAAATATAAAATTTCGACTTTGGCAAGGTTCCATGTCCAACTCCAATATTACAGAAATTCGCTTTTATAACTTCAAACGAAGGGACAAAGATATACATACATCATTTGATACGGCGAAAGTTCAAATAATCATAACATTCCAAGTCGTTTGAACGATGGCCGCCTATCTGTCTGTCTATCTATATGTCTTTAGGTCCATATTTCGTATGCGTTAAACATTTGCCGAAGAATGAAAACTCAGAGTACTGTCATACCTCTTTCGTCACCTGCAATATCGAATCAAATCAAACTTTCCTCTGTAATTTCTATCAAGTGGGCTACTGGTCCTAGTTTTTATTTTACATTGTTATACATTACGCTACTTTATAATGCCCATTAAGTGTGAAGCAAATACCGATCAAGTTGCCACGCCATCTCTGGTATCACCCACACAAATGATCCATTTAATCTATATAGAATATATCTTCATATCTTTCTAGAAATTGCACTGATTTCAGCCAAGTTTGGCATATGTCATGCGTTTAGTAAATTCTGGAGATGAAAATAGAAGACGTTACCGAATTCGCTCTGATATTTCCCATACAAAATTAGCCGATTTATCGAAGTATATATTTTTCCAGATATTCCTAACTCGTAGACTGAATTTACTTTAATTTTTTGTCAATTATATTGAGTGCCAATATTGGGTAAAGTGTGAAAAAATCGCCCTTTCTTACTCCACCCCAATTCCTATCTGTCATTCATTTCAGTATAATTTAGCACTCATCAGCCATTTACTAATGCGAATAAAAATATACAGTATTGCCACCCACGTCCCTTAGCAAATTGGCGAATTTAACAAGAAATCAGTGGTCATCTACAGTTTCTGAATGGAGGCTTTGATGTACGTAATAATCTCGCTTCTGCTACTGTGCTTTATTTTAGAATGTTTTTTGATAAGAAATTAATAATTTTCTACTGTCATTTTTAACTGCCCACACTTTTGTACTGATGCAAAAAAGACGTTGGTTGAAGGTGCCTGAATGGAATGTCA